>JACEFZ010011133.1:0-193123 GCA_014155875.1 Cepaea nemoralis
AGAAGTGAGACTGCTTTAGCCACATTCCCGCTTCGTGCCAACTCAATGCGCACGAGAAGCGAGTGCTTCTAGAGAAAAGATACTTTCTCGGGAAAACCGTCATTCCCCGCCTAGAGTTTCTAGATCTCTCTGCACGAGAATTTAGAGCGATACCCAGCATCACGGGTTACTCGAATTTCGGTGTTTCGAGAATATTCTAGATCGTAAGTCCTTCATCGGCTTCCCTCAGTCTATTCTTAGCTGGGAAAGTCCCCGATGACGCGCCAAAATAGTGCGGAATCCTGACGACTCAAGACAGATAATCGCGTTTTGTCACAGTCAGTAGTCTAGGTTATAAATGTGGTCAGTTGTCTAGGTTATATATGTGGTCAGTTATCTAGGTTATATGTGTGGGCAGTTGTCTAGGTTATATATGTGGTCAGTAGTCTAGGTTATATATGTGGTCAGTTGTCTGGGTTATATATGTGGTCAGTAGTCTAGGTTATATATGTGGTCAGTTGTCTAGGTTATATATGTGGTCAGTTGTCTAGGTTATATATGTGGTCAGTAGTCTAGGTTATATATGTGGTCAGTTGTCTAGGTTATATATGTGGTCAGTTGTCTGGGTTATATATGTGGTCAGTAGTCTAGGTTATATATGTGGTCAGTAGTCTAGGTTATTGCAATCCCAAAGAAATCAGGAACCTTAGAATGTGATCAACATAGAACAATTAGTATAATGAGTCACATCACAAAGATTTTGTTACGAATTATCATGCAAAGAGTGAGGAAGAAAATACAACCTGAAATAGGTGAAGAACAATGTGGGTTTGTAGAAGGAAAGGGTACAGTAAATGCTGTGTATATGCTGCGAACAGTTATTGAACGTGCTTTAGAAGTAAACAAGGATATACATCTTTGCTTTATTGACTACACAAAGGCTTTTGATAGAGTTAGACATGTCAACATGGTGGATATGCTTGCAGATCTACAAATTGATGGGAAAGACATTAGACTTATAAAAAACATATATTGGAAACAACAAGCTGCCATAAGGATTGATAATGAAGTAGGACAATATCAACCTATTAAGAGAGGTGTTAGGCAGGGATGTGTAATGTCTCCAGATCTTTTTTCCCTATACAGTGAAAATATTTTCAGAAATGTAGAAGACCTAAATGGAATCAGCATTGGAGGACGAAACATAAATAACATTAGATATGCAGATGATACAGTATTGATTGCAGACAATGCACAGGATCTGCAACAATTAGTAGACGCTGTTGTTGTACACAGTGAGCAGCTGGGGTTGGAATTAAATTGTAGAAGACACAGGTTATGGTCGTCACTAGGAAGAACGAAGTACCACAATGTAATATACAAGTAAATGGGAATATTCTTCAACAAGTGAATCGGTTCAATTATCTCGGAACAGTCATAACATCTGATGGCAGATGCCTTGAAGAGATTAGAACAAGAATCGCCATTGCGAAAGTAGCCTTTAGCAAGATGAAAAACATTCTGACCAATAAAATGATGTCAATTGAAACGAGAAAAAGAGTGTTGAGGGGATACATAGAGCCTGTTCTTTTGTATGGATGTGAAACTTGGACAATGTGCAGTCAAGCTGAAAAACATCTGATGGCTGCAGAAATGTGGTTTCTGAGGAAAATGCAAAGAATATCATGGACAGATAGAAAAACCAATGACCAAGTACAACAAGAGACAAATGAAAATCGTAGATTGATTAGAGAAATTAGACGTAGACAGTCAAAATTTTTTGGACATGTTATGAGAAGAAATGGACTGGAGAACTTAGTGACAGCTGGCAAGATCGAAGGGAACAGACCAAGAGGAAGACCCAGAGGAAAATACCTGGATGGCTTGGCCACATGGCATGGACGAGACAGGAACACTGAGCTGATCCACGACTCTGGTGATCGAGTGAAATGGCGAATCATGACCGCCCACGCTTTCCGGCATGGCACATGATTGATTGATTGAGTCTAGGTTATATATGTGGTCAGTAGTCTAGGTTATATATGTGGTCAGTAGTCTAGGTTATATATGTGGTCAGTAGTCTAGGTTATATATGTGGTCAGTAGTCTAGGTATATATGTGGTCAGTAGTCTAGGTTATATATGTGGTCAGTAGTCTAGGTTATATATGTGGTCAGTAGTCGAGGTTATATATGTGGTCAGTAGTCTAGGTTATATATGTGGTCAGTAGTCTAGGTTATATATGTGGTCAGTAGTCGAGGTTATATATGTGGTCAGTAGTCTAGGTTATATATGTGGTCAGTAGTCTAGGTATATATGTGGTCAGTAGGCTAGGTTATATATGTGGTTCAGTTGTTCTAGGTTATATATGTGGTCAGTAGTCTAGGTTATATATGTGGTCAGTAGTCTAGGTTATATATGTGGTCAGTAGTCTAGGTTATATATGTGGTCAGTAGTCTAGGTTATATATGTGGTCAGTAGTCGAGGTATATATGTGGTCAGTAGTCTAGGTATATATGTGGTCAGTAGTCTAGGTTATATATGTGGTCAGTATCGAGGTTATATATGGTCAGTAGTCTAGGTTATATAGTGGTCAGTAGTCAGGTATATATGTGGTTTAGTAGTCTAGGTTATATATGTGGTCAGTTGTCTAGGTTATATATGTGGTCAGTAGTCTAGGTTATATATGTGGTCAGTAGTCTAGGTTATATATGTGGTCAGTACTAGGTTATATATGTGGTCAGTAGTCTAGGTTATATATGTGGTCATAGTCTAGGTTATATATGTGGTCAGTAGTCTAGGTTATATATGTGGTCAGTAGTCTAGGTTATATAGTGGTCAGTAGTCTAGGTTATATATGTGGTCAGTAGTCAGGTTATATATGTGGTCAGTAGTCTAGGTTATATATGTGGTCAGTAGTCTAGGTTATATATGTGGTCAGTAGTCTAGGTTATATATGTGGTCAGTAGTCTAGGTTATATATGTGGTCAGTAGTCTAGGTTTATATGTGGTCGTAGTCTAGGTTATATATGTGGTCAGTAGTCGAGGTTATATATGTGGTCGTAGTCTAGGTTATATATGTGGTCATTAGTCTAGGTGATATATGTGAGTCAGTAGTCGAGGTTATATATGTGGTCAGGTAGTCGAGGTATATATGTGGTAAGTAGTCTAGGTTATATATGTGGTCAGTAGTCTAGGTTATATATGTGGTCAGTAGTCTAGGTTATATATGTGGTCAGTAGCCTAGGTTATATATGTGGTCAGTAGTCGAGGTTATATATGGTGGTCAGTAGTCGAGGTATATATGTGGTCAGTAGTCCTAGGTATATATGGTGGTCAGTAGTCTAGGTTATATGTGGTCAGTAGTCTAGGTTATATATGTGGTCAGTAGTCGAGGTTATATATGTGGTCAGTAGTCTAGGTTATATATGTGGTCAGTTAGTCGAGGTATATATGTGTCAGTAGTCTAGGTATATATGTGGTCAGTAGTCTAGGTTATATATGTGGTCAGTAGTCTAGGTATATATATGTGGTCAGTAGTCTAGGTTATATATGTGGTCAGTAGTCTAGGTTATATATGTGGTCAGTAGTCTGGGTTATATATGTGGTCAGTAGTCTAGGTATATATGTGGTCAGTAGTCTAGGTTATATATGTGGTCAGTAGTCTAGGTTATATATGTGGTCAGTAGTCTAGGTTATATATGTGGTCAGTAGTCTAGGTTATATATGTGGTCAGTAGTCTTAGGTATATATGTGGTCAGTAGTCTAGGTTATATATGTGGTCAGTAGTCTAGGTTATATATGTGGTCAGTAGTCTAGGTTATATATGTGGTCAGTAGTCTAGGTTATATATGTGGTCAGTAGTCCTAGGTTATATATGTGGTCAGTAGTCTAGGTTATATATGTGGTCAGTAGTCTAGGTTATATATGTGGTCAGTAGTCTAGGTTATATATGTGGTCAGTTAGTCTAGGTTATATATGTGGTCATTGTCTAGGTTATATATGTGGTCAGTAGTCTAGGTTATATATGTGGTCAGTAGTCTAGGTTATATATGTGGTCAGTAGTCTAGGTTATATATGTGGTCAGTAGTCTAGGTATATATGTGGTCAGTAGTCTAGGTTATATATGTGGTCAGTAGTCTAGGTTATATATGTGGTCAGTAGTCTAGGTTATATATGTGGTCAGTAGTCTAGGTTATATATGTGGGTCAGTAGTCTAGGTTATATATGTGGTCAGTAGTCTAGTTATATATGTGGTCAGTAGTCTAGGTTATATATGTGGTCAGTAGTCTAGGTTATATATGTGGTCAGTAGTCTAGGTTATATATGTGGTCAGTAGTCGAGGTTATATATGTGGTCAGTAGTCTAGGTTATATATGTGGTCAGTAGTCTAGGTTATATATGTGGTCAGTAGTCGAGGTTATATATGTGGTCAGTAGTCTAGGTTATATATGTGGTCAGTAGTCTAGGTTATATATGTGGTCAGTAGTCTAGGTTATATATGTGGTCAGTAGTCTAGGTTATATATGTGGTCAGTAGTCTAGGTTATATATGTGGTCAGTAGTCTAGGTTATATATGTGGTCAGTAGTCTAGGTTATATATGTGGTCAGTAGTCTAGGTTATATATGTGGTAAGTAGTCTAGGTTATATATGTGGTCAGTAGTCTAGGTTATATATGTGGTCATTAGTCTAGGTTTATATATGTGGTCAGTAGTCCTAGGTTATATATGTGGTCAGTAGTCTAGGTTATATATGTGGTCAGTAGTCTAGGTGTATATATGTGGGTCAGTAGTCTAGGTTATATAGTGGTCAGTAGTCTAGGTTATATATGTGGTCAGTAGTCTAGTTATATATGTGGTCAGTAGTCTAGGTTATATATGTGGTCAGTTGTCTAGGTTATATATGTGGTCAGTAGTCTAGGTTATATATGTGGTCAGTAGTCTAGGTTATATGTGGTCAGTAGTCTAGGTTATATATGTGGTCAGTAGTCTAGGTTATATATGTGGTCAGTAGTCTAGGTTATATATGTGGTCAGTAGTCTAGGTTATATATGTGGTCAGTAGTCTAGGTATATATGTGGTCAGTAGTCTAGGTTATATATGTGGTCAGTAGTCGAGGTTATATATGTGGTCAGTTAGTCTAGGTTATATATGTGGTCAGTAGTCTAGGTTATATATGTGGTCAGTAGTCTAGGTTATATATGTGGTCAGTAGTGCTAGGTTATATATGTGGTCAGTAGTCTAGGTTATATATGTGGTCAGTAGTCTAGGTTATATATGTGGTCAGTAGTCTAGGTTATATATGTGGTCAGTAGTCTAGGTTATATATGTGGTCAGTAGTCTAGGTTATATATGTGGTCAGTAGTCTAGGTTATATATGTGGTCAGTAGTCTAGGTTATATATGTGGTCAGTAGTCTAGGTTATATATGTGGTCAGTAGTCTAGGTTATATATGTGGTCAGTTATCTAGGTTATATATGTGGTCAGTAGTCTAGGTTATATATGTGGTCAGTAGTCTAGGTTATATATGTGGTCAGTAGTCTAGGTTATATATGTGGTCAGTAGTCTAGGTTATATATGTGGTCAGTAGTCTAGGTTATATATGTGGTCAGTAGTCTAGGTTATATATGTGGTCAGTAGTCTAGGTTATATATGTGGTCAGTAGTCTAGGTATATATGTGGTCAGTAGTCTAGGTTATATATGTGGTCAGTAGTCTAGGTTATATATGTGGTCAGTAGTCTAGGTATATATGTGGTCAGTAGTCTAGGTTATATATGTGGTCAGTAGTCTAGGTTATATATGTGGTCAGTAGTCTAGGTATATATGTGGTCAGTAGTCTAGGTTATATATGTGGTCAGTAGTCTAGGTTATATATGTGGTCAGTAGTCTAGGTTATATATGTGGTCAGTAGTCTAGGTTATATATGTGGTCAGTAGTCTAGGTTATATATGTGGTCAGTAGTCTAGGTTATATATGTGGTCAGTAGTCTAGGTTATATATGTGGTCAGTAGTCTAGGTTATATATGTGGTCAGTAGTCTAGGTTATATATGTGGTCAGTAGTCTAGGTATATATGTGGTCAGTAGTCTAGGTTATATATGTGGTCAGTAGTCTAGGTTATATATGTGGTCAGTTTCTAGGTTATATATGTGGTCAGTAGTCTAGGTTATATATGTGGTCAGTTGTCTAGGTTATATATGTGGTCAGTAGTCTAGGTTATATATGTGGTCAGTAGTCTAGGTTATATATGTGGTCAGTAGTCTAGGTATATATGTGGTCAGTAGTCTAGGTTATATATGTGGTCAGTAGTCGAGGTTATATATGTGGTCAGTAGTCTAGGTTATATATGTGGTCAGTAGTCTAGGTTATATATGTGGTCAGTAGTCTAGGTTATATATGTGGTCAGTTAGTCTAGGTTATATATGTGGTCAGTAGTCTAGGTTATATATGTGGTCAGTAGTCTAGGTTATATATGTGGTCAGTTATCTAGGTTATATATGTGGTCAGTAGTCTAGGTTATATATGTGGTCAGTAGTCTAGGTTATATATGTGGTCAGTAGTCTAGGTTATATATGTGGTCAGTAGTCGAGGTTATATATGTGGTCAGTAGTCGAGGTATATATGTGGTCAGTAGTCGAGGTTATATGGGGTACCATCAATCTTTATTGACGACGCCGAACTAGAGATGGTAGACCATTTTACATATCTAAGATCAGATGTTTAGTGGATTTAGGATTGATGGGAAAATGTGCGGGTGAGTGGGGATGTGTGGGTGTGGGTGAGGGACGTATGGGCGGAGGATTTGTGTAAGGGGATATGTGGGTGGTGGTACGTGTTTGGGTGGGTCTGTGGGTGTTGGTGGGTAGTGGGATGTGTGGATGTGGGTGGGTGTGTAGGGGTGTGTATAGGTGGTGTGAGGGATGGGTGTGGAGAATGTGTGTATGGGTGATGGAGGTGTGTATGGGTAGGGATATGTGTGTATGAGTGGGGGAATATGTGTGTGGGTGGGTCGGGGGATGTGTGGGTGGGTGGGGTTGGAGATGTGTGTGTTGACGGGGGATGTGTGGGTGGGTTGTTAGATTATGTGGGTGGGTATGTGTGGGTGGGGATGTGTGTGTATGGGTGGGGGATGTATGTGTGGGTTAAGGGATGTGTGGTTGGGGAATGGGTGTTTTGGGGTGTGTGGGTGGGTGGGTTGTTAGATTATGTGGGTGGGTATGTGTGGGTGGGGATGTGTGTGTATGGGTGGGGGATGTATGTGTGGGTTAAGGATGTGTGGTTGGGGAATGGGTGTTTTGGGGTGTGTGGGTGGGTGGGTATATGTGTGTGTGAGTTGGGGTTGTGTGTGTGTGGGGTTGTGTGGTGGGTTAGGAATGTGTGGGAGGGGGGATGTGTGGTTAGATGGGTGATGTGCCTAATAACATAGTAATATGCATTGTTTATGTTTACGACATTCATTTGACAATGGTTGTTTCCTATGTGAATGTATCATGCACTGTTGATGAACGAAAGATGAGTTATTAGAAGGGTCGAATGTAAACGGGCCTGCGTGCCCAATTTGTTACCCTTTCAAAATAAAGTTAGCTCGTTCGTTTGTTTGTTAATTCGTTCTTTCAGCACACCGGAAGTTTAAGAGCCAGCGTTCTTATCCATTCAGCCATGCTGACCTCATTCTGTGTGGATGGATTGTCTCTGTGTTGCAGCAGATTGTCCGCTTGTGTCGTCAGCTGGGGGTGTGGCTTGTGTCGTCAGCTGGGGGTGTGGCTTGTGTCGTCAGCTGGGGGTGTGGCTGTGTCGTCAGCTGGGGGTGTGGCTTGTGTCGTCAGCTGGGGGTGTGGCTCGTGTCGTCAGCTGGAGTTGTGGCTTGTGTCGTCAGCTGGGAGTGTGGCTTGTGTCGTCATCTGGGGATGTGGCTTGTGTCGTCAGCTGGGGGTGTGGCTTGTGTCGTCAGCTGGAGTTGTGGCTTGTGTCGTCAGCTGGGGGTGTGGCTTGTGTCGTCAGCTGGGGGTGTGGCTTGTGTCGTCAGCTGGGGGTCTGGTGTTGTCGTCAGCTGGGGTTGTGGCTTATTTCGTCAGCTGGGGGTGTGGCTTGTGTCGTCAGCTGGGGGTGTGGCTTATTTCGTCAGCTGGGGGTGTGGCTTGTGTCGTCAGCTGGGGGTCTGGTGTTGTCGTCAGTTGGGGGTGTGGCTTGTGTCGTCAGCTGGGGGTCTGGTGTTGTCGTCAGTTGGGGGTGTGGCTTGTGTCGTCAGCTGGGGGTGTGGCTTGTGTCGTCAGCTGGGGTGTGGCTTGTGTCGTCAGCTGGGGGTATGGTGTTGTCGTCAGTTGGGGGTGTGGCTTGTGTCGTCAGCTGGGGGTGTGGCTTGTGTCGTCAGCTGGGGGTGTGGCTTGTGTCGTCAGCTGGGGGTCTGGTGTTGTCGTCAGCTGGGGGTGTGGCTTGTGTCGTCAGCTGGGGGTGTGGATTGTGTCGTCAGCTGGGGGTCTGATGTTGTCGTCAGCTGGGGGTGTGGCTTGTGTCGTCAGCTGGTGGTCTGGTGTTGTCGTCAGTTGGGGGTGTGGCTTGTGTCGTCAGCTGGGGGTGTGGCTTGTGTCGTCAACTGGGGGTCTGGTGTTGTCGTCAGCTGGGGGTGTGGCTTATGTCGTCAGCTGGGGGTCTGGTGTTGTCGTCAGCTGGGGGTGTGGCTTATGTCGTCAGCTGGAGTTGTGGCTTATTTCGTCAGCTGGGGGTGTGGCTTGTGTCGTCAGCTGGGGGTCTGGTGTTGTCGTCAGCTGGGGGTGTGGCTTGTGTCCTCAGCTGGGGGTGTGGCTTGTGTCGTCAGCTGGGGGTGTGGCTTGTGTCGTCAGCTGGGGGTGTCGTCAGCTGGGGGTGTGCGGTGTCGTCAGCTGGGGTTGTGGCTGTGTCATCAGCTGGGGGTGTGGCTTGTGTCGTCAGCTGGGGGTGTGGCTGTGTCGTCAGCTGGGGTGTGGCTTGTGTCGTCAGCTGGGGGTGTGGCTGTGTCGTCACCTCGGGTGTGGCTGTGTAACAGTATTGGGATCTAGTGGGAAACCCAGATACAGCACGATTGAGCATTGAGACTGAAAGGGGGGGGGGAAGATGCTCAATCGTGACGTATTGGGTTGGTATGGGCAGTTAGAACCCAGATTGAGTAGCGAATGGAGGTGTACATCGGAGCTTTGTTATATTAAGCCAATAAACGTTTTATCAACACACAAACGACCGGCCTTCGTCTTATATTACACTCTGTTACAAGAGGCGAAATGGAGCCACACGACCAGGATGCGAACCTGAGGCTGAGAAAGATAAAACTATGTAAAGTCGGAGTTGAATAACGTCGTCGCAGAAAGATTCAAGCGGCACGTGAAAGAACAACTATTGAATCTGGTAACAGCCGCACCAAAAGATGGCCAGCAAGTTATAAGACGAGATAGTAATAATATCTGAATACAAAGGCCAAAAGCTCGCCCAGGAGTGGTCCTTTGTAAGTCTTTTTTAAGACTTCAGATAAGAAGTTTGTTGTACCAGCCGTTTTGCAGAGGTCACGGTGAAGAAAGTTTGTATGGCCGCCCTTCTGCAGGTTGACTGTTAGCAAGAGCCATCAAAGCCGCTGCCTTACATCATTTTGATTGACCAGGAGTGATCCTGTCCTGAAAGTTTGGGCAAACCAGCAATTTAAGTTCCTCAAAGTTAAAGAGCTAATCAGGAGTTGTCAGGACAGCATGATCGTTGATCGGGCCATAAGTTCTTAAGACACGCCATTATCGTTGGGCCTTGGCTGATCCTGATCCATTTCTGGGCCTTGTTGATCCTACGACCCAAACACCTGATCCATCCTTGGGCCTTGTTATTCCTATGACCCAAACACACCTGATCCATCCTTGGGCCACGTTAATCCTATGACCCATTCCAAACGACGTTGAAGTACCCACCTGAGAATCAAGGAAGGGACCCAACCAGGGGGTCGAAGATTTTCCGGCAGCCCATGAGATGTGACCCAACCAGGGGTTGAAGAATTTTCTGGCAGCCCATGAGAAGGACGAGGGTACCTGAGGGAAGAGAAGTGGTAGCTGAACTCCACCACCTGAACTCTGAGACTAAGTTTCACCTAATGCGGGATCTGGTTGCTTGAACTGAACTGAAGGTAACAGAGTAATTTAGAAATAGAATCAGAGTTGTATATTTCGAGGTCTCCCGTGAGGTTCCGAATTCATTTATTAGAGTGGAGTACAGAACATTATCTACAAGGAACCTTCTTCTGATTGCCACCAGTTTGAGTTTTTTTCGAGGACAGGGTTCATTATTCCTATGCTCAGACAGGACATCGTTGGTGCTTCTTCTGATTAATGTAACATCTTACAATATTATAACCAACTGAATTGTGCTGGTTGGGAACATGCCGAAGCAGGAATGACCAATACGGAGATCTGAGAAAAATGAGGTCCGTTGTCAGTTATCAGGACATGAGTTGCTGTTCCGAAAGAATCCTGATAAATAGGAATGAAAGATACGAAGGTAAACAAGGTGAGGTAAATGAAAATTAGAAAGGGTGTTTCGACTGGTTTAACTGTCGTCACGATGTGAAAAGGATAGGAGAGAATTGAGGTAATGGTGCTGAGATACGGAAAGTACTGATGCAAAAGAATGAAATATTAATTGCGTCGGATAGATGAGAAACTTAAAAGTTGAATTAGTTATCAGGACAGGAAGTAGATGTGTTGCTGAGAGGTCTATACTAGGTAGACAAAGCTTTGTTGGACGTAGGAGGATGAAGATACTGTAGTTAACAGTAGTGATTAAGAAGTTTGGTACAAAGCCAAGGGAAACAATTAGTGTATCGAGCCACAGGTACAGTTTATATTGACGGCTGGTACATTGAGATGACATTAGAATAATCGCCACATAATAAATGTGTCGACCTGTAGTTTACAGTGCTGGCTTAAGAGAATGTTCTAGATAGGGGATGTATTAGGAGTGAGGCTGAAACAAGATAGAAAATTGTGAGGGGAGATAATCAATGTTTGACTTCCAAAAAAAGGAATGGTCAGTTGTTGAGTAGTGATTTTGCTTGGAGGGGAACAAGTATGGTTCCGCATTATGATGGTCTGTAGATAACAGATAGATATTTGTATATATGTATATACGTATTTTGGCATTAATGCTTGGTATTGAATTGTTTTGACTTGCCTAAATAGATAGGTGTTACATTGGTTAGAAAGGAGACCAATGTTGCTGGGTCACTTTACGTGGTTAATTCTAAGAGAATTATATTTTTTTTGAAAGCCTTCCCTTTAGCGAGAAGACAGTTGTATTTATTGAAATTGAAATTTCAATGCCTCATATGTAAAATTTTGTTTTGCTTGATTTGGTCTTGAAAAATGATTGTTGTTGTTTGATTAATTGATTTAGAATAGGGTTATTGTGTGTTTAGACTTTTATGTGTAAACTGCTGGTCCGTAAAAGAGACCAGTAGTAGTAGGAAAAAAATAGATTAGGATGTATGTTGTATTATTTTAATCATCGTCACCATCATCATCATTATCATCATCATACTTTTAGTTGAGTTGCGGGGAAACATAAATGAGTGTTACAAAAATTTGGGGGGGATTTGATGTCCTGTTGTGATTTTATTTCACTGTTTTGGTGTGTTAAATAGTAATTAATTAAGTTATGTTTAAGTTATAGGGTTTTGTCGAGAATAAAGACAATACAGGGGGCTGTAATTAGGACCCTTCGTTCAGAAAGTTATAATAAACTACTGTGAGCTAATAGAGAGACACATTCTCTTTGTGAAGAATAACTTCATGGGTGTATATTACTGGGATAATCAGCATAGTGAGGTTGATGGGCTTATGAAGAAGTGGAAACATATACCGGGGATGGTTATGGGAAAGGTTAGAGATACACTAAAGTAGGCATTAATTAGAAAAATATGGGATTAGAAACCACATGGGAGAAGAAAAGATTAATGAATATATTCAGTGGGGTAAAGCTGAGAAAAGTTTTGAACATAGTTTCCGGGGGTTCAGAAGAACCATGATATACACGAGATTGCTGGGTTATAGAAGAATAAGAAAATTACCCCAGACAAAGAGTAAACATGAATTGGATCCATGTTTGACTAGACACTGTAGATAACAGTACAATGTTAGGGTGTAAATGAGAAATGAACATAAGGGGAGACATAGTGACATGGGGTGTTTGTGGGTCCGTAATAAAAGGGACTGAGATTAAAGTTGATTAACAAGAAGTCACAGACATGAGTGGTTATTTTTGCGGCTGTAGATTACGGCATGAATTATGAATTGAGATTTTAGAGAGACAGGATGTAAATGTTTATAAATGGGTCAGATTACGATGTTGTGTTTGATGGTTAATATTTAAGGGGAGATTTCAAGGTTACTAGGTTGCTGTTGATAACGGCATAAATGGAGCATTTTAGTAGATATGCCCATAAGAATTAAGAGAGAACCTCAGGTATTGGAGTAGATTAGTTATACGAGGTGATGAGGTTATGTGAGGTGTTGTGTTGGAGGAGGTCTTAAGCGATAATAGATTTTTTTTAATTGTGTCTTTGGGATGTGTTTTGTGGTTTACATTACAATGTGAGGTTGAGGTAAGGTAGTGTCTGTTATATAGACACTTAGAAGTGAAGATTATTTTTGGATGATGGTTGGTATTTGATGCTGTAGATAGCAGCGTAAACTGTTACCATAATGAGTGGTACTGGGGGAGATATAATGGTTTAGAATTTATTGCATAAATTCTCAAAAAACAAAGGGGTGTAAAGGGGTGTGTGGTTTAGGTGAATGTTGTTTTTCGAAAGAGTCTATTTCTTCTTCCGGTGGCCACCGATTCTTTATCTTCCTATCGTATGAAAGTGATTTCAGGTTAGTTGAAAGTGGGGAATTAGTAGTATTGGTGATAAGAATAAGGAGTTGGTGTCAGAGTTTGAAGTGGAAAGCGGATTTGCTTATTGAAGTGGAGAAGGAGTATTTAAGAAAACGTGTTATGGTGTTATGATGTATTATAAAGTGAATTTGAAATGTTATATGTAAATATGTTATGTTTGGTTGAAGGACCAAGAACGAAGAAGAAGTGGGTTGACTATGAAATGTTGGGGAAATAAAAAGGAAAGAAGGACTGGTTGGATTAACCGTGGTATTATATAAATAAAAGGCGAAGAAGAAGTATAAAGAAGTATATGGGGAGGTTGTTGGCAGACCATGTCACTGGGAGAAGAGTAAAAGATGTATTGTTTACTCAAACTTGGTTTTAGCATAGGTTAGAAGACAAAGAGGGAATGGAGTAGGGGGATTTAGAGTAAAGATTTTTCCTTTATAAGGAAAATTCTTTATTAAACATGGGGAGGTGTAACAGTATTGGGATCTAGTGGGAAACCCAGATACAGCACGATTGAGCATTGAGACTGAAAGGGGGGGGGAAGATGCTCAATCGTGACGTATTGGGTTGGTATGGGCAGTTAGAACCCAGATTGAGTAGCGAATGGAGGTGTACATCGGAGCTTTGTTATATTAAGCCAATAAACGTTTTATCAACACACAAACGACCGGCCTTCGTCTTATATTACACTCTGTTACAGCTGTGTCGTCAGCTGGGGGTGTGGCTTGTGTCGTCAGCTGGGGGTGTGGCTGTGTCGTCAGCTCGGGTGTGGCTGTGTCGTCAGCTGGGGGTGTGGCTGTGTCGTCAGCTGGGGGTGTGGCTGTGTCGTCAGCTGGGGGTGTGGCCGGCGCGGTTATATTTCTGTTGTTTCCTTGCTGTTTTGTCATCCTTCATAAAAGTGGCACCTATTGGTATCTATCCAGACGCTTCATCTGGCAGGCTTGATCTCACAAAAGATTTCATGCTGTGATAAGCGTACTATGTCTGTCCCTTATATCCATGGCTAATAGAGGATGTGTAGGCTATAGAAGACACGGCAGAATGTGAGTATTCTGGCACGTTCTGTCTTCTCACGAGTCTGTGTGTGTGTTTGTCTGCAGGCAAACGTCACGCTCATCCAGGAGAGACAACTGGTCAGATCAACAGTCCAAGTACGACTACTTCTACTCGGACATTCTGTCTGAGCCCAGCTCCTGCTCCGTCCACGGATCCTCGCTCACGCCCAGGTCACTTCAGCACTTCAGGTACGCTTAGGTCACTGATTCTCACTGACCAGCAGTGACCAGTGTTTACCAACATATACCAGCATTCAGCATCATGGACCGACAGTGACTACCATTTACCATCGCTGACCATCATTGTTAAATATTCAACATAATTGATTATCATTATTTAACACTGACCATCGTTGTTAAATACTGACCATTATTGGTCATAATTGTTTAATACTGACTATCAATGCTAAATACTGACCGAACATTGTTAAATACTGACGATCATTGACTATCATTGCTAAATACTGATTATCTTTGGCTGTCATTGCTTGATAATGACTATCATTGACTATCATTGCTAAGTACTAACCATTATTGGCTACTATTGTTAAATACTTATCATTGGCTATCATTGTTAAATTCTGAGCCTAATTGTTTATGTAATGTATATTAAATACTGACCATCATTGGTCATTATTGTTAAATACTGTGTTTAATAAAGAGATCAGTATTTAACAATGATGGTCTGGCCACACATATAACCTACTGTACCAGGTATATCATGTGTCTTGTTGTATGTAGGTATATCATGCGTCTTGTTGTAACGCGTATATCATGTGTCTTGTTGTAAGTAGGTATCATGTGTTTTGTTGTACCAGGTATATCATGTGTCTTGTTGTACAAGGTATATCATGTGTCTTGTACCAGATATATCATGTGTCTTATTGTACCAGGTATATCGTGTGTTTTGTTGTACCAGGTATATCATGTGTATTGTTGTGCCAGGTATATCATGTGTCTTGTTGTACCAGGTATTTCATGTGTCTTGTTTACCAGGTATATCATTGTATTGCTGTACCAGGTATATCATGTGTATTGTTGTACCAGGTATATCATGTATATTGTTGTACCAGATGCATCAAGTGCCTTGTTGTAACAGGTATACCATGTGTCTTGTTGTAACAGGTATCCCGAGAAAGTTGGGGACCCAGAGTTCGCCACGGAGACCAGCCCCCTGAAGTGTGACTTTAGTAAAGGTGAGAACCTCTGTCAGCTGTGTTTATGTATAGTATGAGTCATACGTCTTCTTGCACACCGGACATGTCTATACGTGCTCAGACCCCGCCCCCCCCCCCATATATGTATCAACGCCCGGCGGCTACTATTACCAGTTCTGTGTTGACGAGGCTCCTCGTAGTTGTGATGCGCATCTCGTGACTGGCCGTACCAATTCTAACTTCCAAGTCTCTCATTCTGGACAAGGAAGTGGATTCACTGGCGGCAAAGTCCTCCGCTCTATAACATCGGCACGACCCATGGCCTGGCCATCTTCAGAGAATGCAGAGCCAGCAAGTTTATCAGCTCGTTCATTTCCCTCAATTCCCGCATGTCCAGGAATGAAGATGGGGGTTACTCTGCGGAGAACAGACCCCCGCAACGACTCAATCCACTGTCGACTTACAGAACTCGCCTCGGCCTTTCGAATCATGCTCATTGAGTCACTCAGTACACAAACGTTGGTATAGTTCTGTGACTCCAGCCATTTAGTCACTCAGTACACAAACGTCGGTATAGTTCTGTGACTCCAGCCATAGAGACACTCAGTACACAAACGTCGGTATAGTTCTGTGACTGCAGCCATAGAGTCACTCAGTACACAAACGTCGGTATAGTTCTGTGACTGCAGCCATAGAGTCACTCAGTACACAAACGTCGGTATAGTTCTGTGACTGCAGCCATAGAGTCACTCAGTACACAAACGTCGGTATAGTTCTGTGACTGCAGCCATAGAGTCACTCAGTACACAAACGTCGGTATAGTTCTGTGACTCCAGCCATAGAGACACTGAGTACACAAACGTCGGTATAGTTCTGTGACTGCAGCCATAGAGACACTCAGTACACAAACGTCGGTATAGTTCTGTGACTGCAGCCATAGAGACACTCAGTACACAAACGTCGGTATAGTTCTGTGACTCCAACCATAGAGTCACTCAGTACACAAACGTCGGTATAGTTCTGTGACTGCAGCCATAGAGTCACTCAGTACACAAACGTCGGTATAGTTCTGTGACTGCAGCCATAGAGACACTCAGTACACAAACGTCGGTATAGTTCTGTGACTGCAGCCATAGAGTCACTCAGTACACAAACGTCGGTATAGTTCTGTGACTGCACCCATAGAGACACTCAGTACACAAACGTCGGTATAGTTCTGTGACTCCAGCCATAGAGACACTCAGTACACAAACGTCGGTATAGTTCTGTGACTGCAGCCATAGAGACACTCAGTACACAAACGTCGGTATAGTTCTGTGACTGCAGCCATAGAGTCACTCAGTACACAAACGTCGGTATAGTTCTGTGACTCCAGCCATAGAGACACTCAGTACACAAACGTCGGTATAGTTCTGTGACTCCAACCATAGAGTCACTCAGTACACAAACGTCGGTATAGTTCTGTGACTGCAGCCATAGAGTCACTCAGTACACAAACGTCGGTATAGTTCTGTGACTCCAGCCATAGAGACACTCAGTACACAAACGTCGGTATAGTTCTGTGACTCCAACCATAGAGTCACTCAGTACACAAACGTCGGTATAGTTCTGTGACTCCAGCCATAGAGTAACTCAGTACACAAACGTCGGTATAGTTCTGTGACTGCAGCCATAGAGTCACTCAGTACACAAACGTCGGTATAGTTCTGTGACTGCAGCCATAGAGTCACTCAGTACACAAACGTCGGTATAGTTCTGTGACTGCAGCCATAGAGTCACTCAGTACACAAACGTCGGTATAGTTCTGTGACTGCAGCCATAGAGACACTCAGTACACAAACGTCGGTATAGTTCTGTGACTGCAGCCATAGAGACACTCAGTACACAAACGTCGGTATAGTTCTGTGACTCCAACCATAGAGTCACTCAGTACACAAACGTCGGTATAGTTCTGTGACTGCAGCCATAGAGTCACTCAGTACACAAAAGTCGGTATAGTTCTGTGACTGCAGCCATAGAGACACTCAGTACACAAACGTCGGTATAGTTCTGTGACTGCAGCCATAGAGTCACTCAGTACACAAACGTCGGTATAGTTCTGTGACTCCAGCCATAGAGACACTCAGTACACAAACGTCGGTATAGTTCTGTGACTCCAACCATAGAGTCACTCAGTCACAAACGTCGGTATAGTTCTGTGACTGCAGCCATAAATCACTCAGTACACAAACGTCGGTATAGTTCTGTGACTGCCCCCATAGAGACACTCAGTACACAAACGTCGGTTAGTTCTGTGACTCCACCCATAGAGACACTCAGTACACAAACGTCGGTATAGTTCGGGACTGCAGCCATAGAGACACTCAGTACACAAACGTCGGTATAGTTCTGTGACTGCAGCCATAGAGTCACTCAGTACACAAACGTCGGTATAGTTCTGTGACTCCAGCCATAGAGACACTCAGTACACAAACGTCGGTATAGTTCTGTGACTCCAACCATAGAGTCACTCAGTACACAAACGTCGGTATAGTTCTGTGACTGCAGCCATAGAGTCACTCAGTACACAAACGTCGGTATAGTTCTGTGACTCCAGCCATAGAGACACTCAGTACACAAACGTCGTATAGTTCTGTGACTCCAACCATAGAGTCACTCAGTACACAAACGTCGGTATAGTTCTGTGACTCCAGCCATAGAGTAACTCAGTACACAAACGTCGGTATAGTTCTGTGACTGCAGCCATAGAGTCACTCAGTACACAAACGTCGGTATAGTTCTGTGACTGCAGCCATAGAGTCACTCAGTAAACAAACGTCGGTATAGTTCTGTGACTCCAACCATAGAGTCACTCAGTACACAAACGTCGGTATAGTTCTGTGACTCCAACCATAGAGTCACTCAGTACACAAACGTCGGTATAGTTCTGTGACTCCAACCATAGAGTCACTCAGTACACAAACGTCGGTATAGTTCTGTGACTGCAGCCATAGAGTCACTCAGTACACAAACGTCGGTATAGTTCTGTGACTCCAGCCATAGAGTCACTGAATACACAAACGTCGGTATAGTTCTGTGACTCCAGCCATAGAGACACTCAGTACACAAACGTCGGTATAGTTCTGTGACTCCAGCCATAGAGTCACTGAATACACAAACGTTGGTATAGTTCTGTGACTCCAGCCATAGAGTCACTCAGAACACAAACGTTCGTATAGTTCTGTGACTCCAGCCATAGAGTCATACAGGACAGTGGTTCTCAAACACGCAGACACAGCGGGGGTTAGCATACAAGTGTGTCGGCCTCTTGTTGGCTTGTCAGCGTGTGTTAGCTCCTACTGACTGCCTGTACTGGACATGGTGCCACAGGTGGGGTTTGGTCATCGTGACTGTGGCTGTTCGACGACGTTCATTTATCGCTGTCTGTCAACTATCTATGGGTGGTTGGGGATGCAGACACACTACTCATGTGTGGGACGAGTAGGGGAAACGAATTCAGCGTCTCCATACAGAGTAAGAATGTACAGCAGGAGAAATACACCTGGAGTCATATCATCCAGGGAGTCCCAGGAAGGTATAGGATCAAAACATCCAAGGAAGGGGTCCTCTGTCTCTCAGAAGCCTGCTGTCGTGCTTGCTCCACTGCGGAGTTTTTATCACTGTCTATCAGAAGCCTGCTGTCGTGCTTGCTCCACTGCGAAGATTTTATCACTGTCTATCAGAAGCCTGCTGTCGTGCTTGCTCCGCTGCGAAGATTTTATCAGTCTGTCCCATAATATTTATCCATTTTTGTTTTGTTTTACACCCGCCCGCTTTAAACTCAAGCGTAGTCTATACAGATGACTTCCAGCAGTGATGGACTGAGTTTTGTGTGTGGATTAGCTTTCCCTATTAATAGTGTCCTTTGCCATCAGGTGAACCCACTCCGACTTCAGAGGTACTTGTAATTAACGTCCCCTGATCAAGGACGATAGGTTAATATTTTAGTTCAGCTGTCTGGTATAGGGGTTGAACCCCTTACCTCGGCATCAGCACGCAGGATGTTTAAGACCACGTGGTCTTATTCATTCGGACATGCTGATCTTTTAATCAATTTTATTTGTTTATAATTTGCTGTTGGTCAGTTGTATATATTCATAAATGGCTGTTGGTCATTTAACCATTCATCTTCCATTGTAGTGAATTTTCAATATTCATTTTTCACTGAAAGTGAATTCCATATCGCTGTTCCCACATGCATCTATCACTGTTAATCAATTTTCAATGTTCGTCTATCGCTGTCGGTCAATTTTCTACTCTCATCTATCGCTGTTGTTCAAGTTTCTACTCTCATCTATCACTGTTGTTCAAGTTTCTACTCTCATCTATCACTGTTGTTCAAGTTTCTATGTTCATCTATCGCTGTTGTTCAAGTTTCTACTCTCATCTATCATTGTTGTTCAAGTTTCTACTCTCATCTATCACTGTTGTTCAAGTTTCTACTCTCATCTATCACTGTTGTTCAAGTTTCTACTCTCATCTATCAAGATGTGTATAAGAGACAGTTGTTGTTCAAGTTTCTACTCTCATCTATCGCTGTTGTTCAAGTTTCTACTCTCATCTATCACTGTTGTTCAAGTTTCTACTCTCATCTATCACTGTTGTTCAAGTTTCTACTCTCATCTATCACTGTTGTTCAAGTTTCTACTCTCATCTATCACTGTTGTTCAAGTTTCTACTCTCATCTATCATTGTTGTTCAAGTTTCTACTCTCATCTATCGCTGTTGTTCAAATTTCTACTCTCATCTATTACTGTTGTTCAAGTTTCTACTCTCATCTATCACTGTTTGTTCAAGTTTCTACTCTCATCTATCACTGTTGTTCAAGTTTCTATTCTCATCTATCGCTGTTGTTCAAGTTTCTACTCTCATCTATCGCTGTTGTTCAAGTATCTACTCTCATATATCATTGTTGTTCAAGTTTCTACTCTCATCTATCACTGTTGTTCAAGTTTCTACTATTATTTATCACTGTTGTTCAAGTTTCTACTCTCATCTATCGCTGTTGTTCAAGTTTCTACTCTCATCTATCACTGTTGTTCAAGTTTCTACTCTTATTTATCACTGTTGTTCAAGTTTCTACTCTCATCTATCGCTGTTGTTCAAGTTTCTACTTTCATCTATCGCTGTTGTTCAAATTTCTGCTCTCATCTATCACTGTTGTTCAAGTTTCTACTCTCATCTATCACTGTTGTTCAAGTTTCTACTCTCATCTATTGCTGTTGTTCAAGTTTCTACTCTCATCTATTGCTGTTGTTCAAGTTTCTACTCTCATCTATCACTGTTGTTCAAGTTTCTATTCTCATCTATCACTGTTGTTCAAGTTTCTACTCTCATCTATCACTGTTGTTCAAGTTTCTACTCTCATCTATCACTGTTGTTCAAGTTTCTATGTTCATCTATCGCTGTTGTTCAAGTTTCTACTCTCATCTATCATTGTTGTTCAAGTTTCTACTCTCATCTATCACTGTTGTTCAAGTTTCTACTCTCATCTATCACTGTTGTTCAAGTTTCTACTCTCATCTATCACTGTTGTTCAAGTTTCTACTCTCATCTATCGCTGTTGTTCAAGTTTCTACTCTCATCTATCACTGTTGTTCAAGTTTCTACTCTCATCTATCACTGTTGTTCAAGTTTCTACTCTCATCTATCACTGTTGTTCAAGTTTCTACTCTCATCTATCACTGTTGTTCAAGTTTCTACTCTCATCTATCATTGTTGTTCAAGTTTCTACTCTCATCTATCGCTGTTGTTCAAATTTCTACTCTCATCTATTACTGTTGTTCAAGTTTCTACTCTCATCTATCACTGTTGTTCAAGTTTCTACTCTCATCTATCACTGTTGTTCAAGTTTCTATTCTCATCTATCGCTGTTGTTCAAGTTTCTACTCTCATCTATCGCTGTTGTTCAAGTATCTACTCTCATATATCATTGTTGTTCAAGTTTCTACTCTCATCTATCACTGTTGTTCAAGTTTCTACTCTTATTTATCACTGTTGTTCAAGTTTCTACTCTCATCTATCGCTGTTGTTCAAGTTTCTACTCTCATCTATCACTGTTGTTCAAGTTTCTACTCTTATTTATCACTGTTGTTCAAGTTTCTACTCTCATCTATCGCTGTTGTTCAAGTTTCTACTTTCATCTATCGCTGTTGTTCAAATTTCTGCTCTCATCTATCACTGTTGTTCAAGTTTCTACTCTCATCTATCACTGTTGTTCAAGTTTCTACTCTCATCTATTGCTGTTGTTCAAGTTTCTACTCTCATCTATTGCTGTTGTTCAAGTTTCTACTCTCATCTATCACTGTTGTTCAAGTTTCTATTCTCATCTATCACTGTTGTTCAAGTTTCTACTCTCATCTATAGCTGTTGTTCAAGTTTCTACTCTCATCTATCACTGTTGTTAAAGTTTCTACTCTCATCTATCGCTGTTGTTCAAGTTTCTCCTCTCATCTATCACTGTTGTTAAAGTCTCTATTCTCATCTATCACTGTTGTTCAAGTTTCTACTCTCATCTATCGCTGTTGTTCAAGTTTCTACTCTCATCTATCTCTTTTTTTCAAGTTTATGCTCTCATATATCATTGTTGTTCAAGTTTCTACTCTCATCTATCACTGTTGTTCAAGTTTCTACTCTCATCTATCGCTGTTGTTCAAGTTTCTACTCTCATCTATCGCTGTTGTTCAAGTTTCTACTCTCATCTATCGCTGTTGTTCAAGTTTCTACTCTCATATATCATTGTTGTTCAAGTTTCTACTCTCATCTATCACTGTTGTTCAAGTTTCTATTCTCATCTATCACTGTTGTTCAAGTTTCTACTCTCATCTATCGCTGTTGTTCAAGTTTCTACTCTCACCTATCGCTGTTGTTCAAGTTTCTATTCTCATCTATCATTGTTGTTCAAGTTTCTATTCTCATCTATCACTGTTGTTCAAGTTTCTACTCTCATCTATCACTGTTGTTCAAGTTTCTACTTTCATCTATCGCTGTTGTTCAAGTTTCTACTCTCATCTATCACTGTTGGTCAAGTTTCTACTTTCATCTATCACTGTTGTTCAAGTTTCTACTCTCATCTATCACTGTTGTTCAAGTTTCTACTCTCATCTATCTGCTGTTGTTCAAGTTTCTACTCTCATCTATCACTGTTGTTCAAGTTTCTACTCTCATCTATCACTTGTTGTTCAAGTTTCTAGCTCTCATACTATCACTGTTGTTCAAGTTTCTACTCTCATCTATCGCTGTTGTTCAAGTTTCTACTCTCATCTATCACTGTTGTTCAAGTTTCTACTCTCCATCTATCGCATTGTTGTTCAAGTTTCTACTGCTCATCTATCGCTGTTGTTCCAAGTTTCTAACTCTCATCTATCACTGTTGTTCAAGTTTCTACTCTCATCTATCACTTGTTGTTCAAGTTTCTACTCTCATCTATCACTGTTGTTCAAGTTTCTACTCTCATCTATCACTGTTGATTCAAGTTTCTAACTCCTCATCTATCATTGTTGTTCAAGTTTCTACTCTCATCTATCATCTGTTGTTCAAGTTTCTACTCTCATCTATCACTTGTTGTTCAAGTTTCTACTCTCATCTATCCTGTTGTTCAAGTTTCTACTCTCATCTATCACTGTTGTTCAAGTTTCTACTCTCATCTATCGCTGTTGTTCAAGTTTCTACTCTCATCTATCACTGTTGTTCAAGTTTCTACTCTCATCTATCACTGTTGTTCAAGTTTTCTACTCTCATATCTATCCTGTTGTTCAAGTTTTACTCTCATCTATCACTGTTGTTCAAGTTTCTACTCTCATCTATCATTGTTGTTCAAGTTTCTACTCTCATCTATCGCTGTTGTTCAAGTTTCTACTCTCATCTATCATTGTTGTTCAAGTTTCTACTCTCATCTATCACTGTTGTTCAAGTTTCTACTCTCATCTATCACTGTTGTTCAAGTTTCTACTCTCATCTATCCTGTTGTTCAAGTTTTCTACTCTCATCTATCATGTTGTTCAAGTTTCTACTCTCATCTATCGCTGTTGTTCAAGTTTCTACTCTCATCTATCACTGTTGTTCAAGTTTCTACTCTCATCTATCGCTGTTGTTCAAGTTTCTGCTCTCACCTATCACTGTTGTTCAAGTTTCTACTCTCATCTATCGCTGTTGTTCAAGTTTTGCTCTCATATATCACTGTTGTTCAAGTTTCTACTCTCATCTATCATTGTTGTTCAAGTTTCTACTCTCATCTATCGCTGTTGTTCAAGTTTCTGCTCTCACCTATCGCTGTTGTTCAAGTTTCTGCTCTCACCTATCACTGTTGTTCAAGTTTCTACTCTCATCTATCGCTGTTGTTCAAGTTTCTGCTCTCATCTATCGCTGTTGTTCAAGTTTCTGCTCTCATATATCATTGTTGTTCAAGTTTCTACTCTCACCTATCGCTGTTGTTCAAGTTTCTACTCTCATCTATCGCTGTTGTTCAAGTTTCTACTCTCACCTATCGCTGTTGTTCAAGTTTCTACTCTCATCTATCGCTGTTGTTCAAGTTTCTACTTCTCATCTATCACTGTTGTTCAAGTTTGTACTCTCATCTATCACTGTTGTTCAAGTTTCTATTCTCATCTATCACTGTTGTTCAAGTTTCTACTCTCATCTATCGCTGTTGTTCAAGTTTCTACTCTCACCTATCGCTGTTGTTCAAGTTTCTATTCTCATCTATCATTGTTGTTCAAGTTTTCTACTCTCATCTATCGCTGTTGTTCAAGTTTCTACTCTCACCTATCGCTGTTGTTCAAGTTTCTACTCTCATCTATCATTGTTGTTCAAGTTTCTATTCTCATCTATCATTGTTGTTCAAGTTTCTATTCTCATCTATCACTGTTGTTCAAGTTTCTATTCTCATCTATCGCTGTTGTTCAAGTTTCTATTCTCATCTATCACTGTTGGTCAAGTTTCTACTCTCATCTATCGCTGTTGTTCAAGTTTCTACTCTCATCTATCACTGTTGTTCAAGTTTCTACTTTCATCTATCGCTGTCGTTCAAGTTTCTACTCTCATCTATCACTGTTGTTCAAGTTTCTATTCTCATCTATCGCTGTTGTTCAAGTTTCTACTCTCATCTATCATTGTTGTTCAAGTTTCTACTCTCATCTATCGCTGTTGTTCAAGTTTCTACTCTCATCTATCACTGTTGTTCAAGTTTCTATTCTCATCTATCGCTGTTGTTCAAGTTTCTACTCTCATCTATCGCTGTTGTTCAAGTTTCTACTCTCATCTATCGCTGTTGTTCAAGTTTCTACTTTCATCTATCACTGTTGTTCAAGTTTCTGCTCTCATATATCGCTGTTGAACTAATCTGTACTTCAATGGTTTGCTGCTGGTTAGTGTTTTTATGCTCGTCTGTGTTGTTTCTAAACTGTTGTTTGTTATCGTCTTTTCCATTTTGATGTGACAAGTTTCTGTCCACAGATGACTACACGGAGGCAGGTCAAGTTCGAGGTCAGATTAAACCCCAAGTTCAGGCGTCAGAGTCTGGCAGCCTTGACCCTTCACCCCAGACAGTAGAACATGGCGGAGAAGATGGTAGTAGGCGAGTATCATTCCTGCTTGACAGCGTTACCATGACAACCACATCCGGGGACTGCAAAGTTCGCAGGTTTGCGCGGCAAATGCGCACGCACCATCTGGCTGCATCCATCATCACCACACAGACAGTGACACACACACACACACACACTCACACACAGTGGCACACACACACACACACACACATCAAAATCACATTTCACAAAACACATCACACACTCACACACACACACACTGACACACATAGAGACAAACACACAAACTGAGCACTTTATCTCTCTCTCTCTGTCTGTCTCTCTGTCTGTCTCTCTCTGTCTCTCTCTCTCTCTCTCTCTCTCTCTCTCTCCATCATTCTCCTGTGATCTGGCATCCTTTCTGTCACTCTCCTGTACCGGACATGGTGTGTGGTAGTTGCTCTCATTGGCGCCCTCTCACCATGTATCGTGTGTGTGTGTGTGTGTGTGTGTGTGTGTGTGTGTGTGGGTCTATTGTGAGATGTGTGTACGTCTGTTGATGTCATGTGGTGTTTGTCTGAGATGTGTCATCTGTGTGTGTGTGTGTGTTTGTGTGTGGGTCTATTGTGAGATGTGTGTACGTCTGTTGATGTCATGTGGTGTTTGTCTGAGATGTGTCATCTGTGTGTGTGTGTGTGTGATCGCGTTATCTGTATGTGTGTGTCGTTGATATGTGAAAGTTTGTTATATGTGGCTGTTGTGTGTGTGTGTAAGTGTATTGTACCTGGCGGTTGTGTGTGTAAGTTTGTTGTATGTGGCTGTTGTGTGTGTGTGTGTGTGTGTGTGTGTGTGTGTGGCTGTTGTGTGTGTGAGTTTGTTGTATATGACTGTTGTGTGTGTAAGTTTGTTGTATGTGGCTGTTGTGTGTCTAAGCTTGTTGTATGTGTCTGTTGTGTGTGTGTGTGTGAGTTTGTTGTATATGGCTGTTATGTGTGTGTAAGTTTGTAGTATATGGCTGTTGTATGTGTGTAAGTGTGTTGTATATGGCTGTTGTGTGTGCGTGTGTAAGCTTGCTGTATACGGCTGTTGTGTGTGTGTGTGTGTGTGTTGTATATGGCTGTTGTGTGTGTGAGTTTGTTGTACTTGGATGTGTTGTGTGTGTACATTTGATATATGTGGCTGTTGTGAGTGTGTGTAAGTTTGTACGTCTCGCACTCTCTCTCTCTCTCTTAATCCCTCTCAGTCTCTCTCACTTTCTCTCTCTCAGTCTCTCTCACTTTCTCTCTCTCAATCTCTCTCACTATATCTCTCACTTTCTCTCTCTCAATCTCTTTCACTTTCTCTCTATCAATCTCTCTCACTATCTCTCTCTCAATCTCTGTCTCTCAATCTCTCTCATGTTTTCGCACAGTCTATAACAATCTCTCTCTCTCTCTCTCTCTCTCTCTCTCTCTCTCTCTCTCTCTCTCTCTCTCTCAATCTCTCTCTCTCACTATATCTCTCAATCTCTCTCACTCTTTCTCTCTCAATACTTTCACATTCTCTCTCTGTCTCTCTCTCTCTCTCTCTCTGTCTCTCTCTCTATCTCTCTCTCTCTCTCTCTCTCTCTCAATCTCAATCTCTTTCACCTCCCACTCTCAATCTCTCTCCCTCTCTCAATCTCTCTCTGTCTCTCAATCTCTCTCTCTCTCTCTCTCTCTCTCTCTCTCTCTCTCTGTCTGTCTCTCTGTCTCACTGTCTCTCTCAATCGATCTCACTCTTTCTCTATCAATACCTCTTACATTCGCTCAATCTCTCTCATTCTCTCTGTCTTTCTCTCTAAATGCCTCTCTCTCAATCCCTCTCACTCTTTCTCACTCTCTCTCTGTCGCTCTCATTGTAGGTGTTATTGGCTCTCACGTGGTGTTTCTTACTCTCTGTCACTCTCACACAGACACCCACAGACACCCACAGACACACATTGACATCTTCGTCATTAAATCAACATTCTTGTCAAATGTTTATTGAAATGGCATTCAATAAATCAGCAACAACAAATACAAGCCCACCCACCCCTCCCTCCTGACTTAGATCAACTCAGAACAGACCCAGTCTATTGTTTCCCAGATCCAGTCTATCGTTTCCCAGACCCAATCTACTGCTCCCAGACCCAATCTACTGCTCCCAGACCCAATCTACTGCTCCCAGACCCAATCTACTGCTCCCAGACCCAGTTTCCTGCTCACAGACCCAGTCTACTGCTCACAGACCCAGTCTAATGCTCACAGACACAGTCTACTGCTCACAGACCCAGTCTGCCAGACCCAGGAAGAACTAGTTGGCAGCAGCTGTGATCACTTGTCAGCTGTTCGGGATCCCGGCTGAACGACTGCTGCAAATCTCGGGGGGAAACAACTCGCGGAAAATGAATGGGAATTTCAGACAGAGTAGAGTTTCCTGGCCAAGAGCTGGCAGGACGACGGGTAAAATCGATGACAACTGAATTTCAATTTCAATAATTTACAAAGCAGCGAGGAGATGGTCTATGGGGCTTCCTGTGTCAGCCACAACAGATAATTAAAATAAGCGAACATTTACAACAAATATTCGCCCGGCTGGTTGTTGCTGGCTCTGGTAGTGGTTATGTGTGATCGGAGTTCTAGATGCGGCTTGTGCATGTAGTGGTTATGTGTGATCGGAGTTCTAGATGCGGCTTGTGCATGTAGTGGTTATGTGTGATCGGAGTTCTAGATGCGGCTTGTGCATGTAGTGGTTATGTGTGATCGGAGTTCTAGATGCGGCTTGTGCATGTAGTGGTTATGTGTGATCGGAGTTCTAGATGCGGCTTGTGCATGTAGTGGTTATGTGTGATCGGAGTTCTAGATGCGGCTTGTGCATGTAGTGGTTATGTGTGATCGGAGTTCTAGATGCGGCTTGTGCATGTAGTGGTTATGTGTGATCGGAGTTCTAGATGCGGCTTGTGCATGTAGTGGTTATGTGTGATCGGAGTTCTAGATGCGGCTTGTGCATGTAGTGGTTATGTGTGATCGGAGTTCTAGATGCGGCTTGTGCATGTAGTGGTTATGTGTGATCGGAGTTCTAGATGCGGCTTGTGCATGTAGTGGTTATGTGTGATCGGAGTTCTAGATGCGGCTTGTGCATGTAGTGGTTATGTGTGATCGGAGTTCTAGATGCGGCTTGTGCATGTAGTGGTTATGTGTGATCGGAGTTCTAGATGCGGCTTGTGCATGTAGTGGTTTATGTGTGATCGGAGTTCTAGATGCGGCTTGTGCATGTAGTGGTTATGTGTGATCGGAGTTCTAGATGCGGCTTGTGCATACATTCTGTCCTCATTTCCTCGTGGTCCCCCCCCCTCCCTCCCTGTACGATTGTCTGTCTGTCAATCTATATAACTGTCTGCCTGCATCTACTTGTTTGTCTGCCCGAGAGTCGGTCGGTCTGTCTGTCTATCTCTATCCATCCGCCTGCTATCTGTCTGCCTGCCTGTCTGTCTATCTGTTAGCTTGTCTGCCTGTATGTCTGCTACATCCATGTTACCTGTGTGTCTGGCTGTATGTCTGCTACATCCATGTTACCTGTCTGTCTGCCTGTATGTCTGCTACATCCATGTTACCTGTCTGTCTGCCTGTATGTCTGCTACATCCATGTTACCTGTGTGTCTGGCTGCCTGCTTTCTGCCAGCCTGTCTGTCTATTTCTATATTTCTCTGCCTGCCTGCATGTCTATCTATTTTTATTTCTCTGCGTGCCTGTTTGTCTATCTATTTCTATATTTCTCTGCGTGCCTGTTTGTCTATCTATTTCTATATTTCTCTGCGTGCCTGTTTGTCTATCTATTTCTATATTTCTCTGCCTGCCTGTTTGTCTATCTATTTCTATATTTCTCTGCCTGCCTGTTTGTCTATCTATTTCTATATTTCTCTGCGTGCCTGTTTGTCTATCTATTTCTATATTTCTCTGCCTGCCTGTTTGTCTATCTATTTCTATGTTTCTCTGCCTGTCTGTCAAAATCCACACCCATCCATCTGTCCCACCCAGTGTGACCCACATGTACTAGAGCCACTGTCCAGTCGGCTGTCACTGCCAGGATGTCCACTACGTGGCCCATTCTGCTCCATGTGGCTAGAACGCCACTTCGTGTGGCTGGCGCATATATTTATGCTTCTGTAGGTTTAAGCTGAGTTGAGTTGAGTTAAGAACTGACATCACTGCACTCAGGACATCCCCATACGTGCCCCGTCCCCTCGTTCAACAGCCAGCGAAGAGTCACACTACTAATCGTTCCCACCGCTATCTGATGACAAGTTCTCCCGGTCTTCCCTCTCAGTTTTGAGATTCTTCCAGAACCCCTGTCAATCCCCCGCACTCTCATTCTTTCCAAATACGGGTATTCAATCTGTTCCCCCGCCTTCTCCACTTGGTCCCACAAGCGCACGACCACCTCCACCTTGTCCATAGGCAAACTACCACCAAGAGATGCATTCCCTGCTAGCCTATCAGCCTGTTCATTCCCCCGCACCCCCGCATGGCCAGAGCAAAATATCCATACAATTCTCACACGAAACATTCCTTTCTCCACCTTGCTAAGCATATTCTTTGAATCCGTAATGAACACAACGTGTGTTGCAGTAGTCTCCTCTAGCCACCGGAATGACGCTGTTACAGCCTCCACCTCCATTCTCATGCTGGAGGTCGTAGTCTCATATGACAGACTCTCCTTTTTCAAGACTCGTGCATTAGCTTTTGCAATAAAGCCCCAGCACTACGTCTGTTTCTCACCACTGACCCATCGGTGTAGATGACTATGTCACCTTGATGTGTGCTGCTCTGGATCAGCTGTTTGCACTTCAAACTCAGTACGGCCCGCTGCACATTCTCTGCACTCACTACCCAGTGATATTATTACATTGTGCCAGTCCGTCATATCGTCTGGAACTTCAACCCACTCTCTTTCACGATTGATAGTCTCTAGATCACACACCTGACGTAGAGAAAGTTCCGCCTGTGCCATCCAGGACCTGCCTCGTCGTAGTCTATGACCCTTGACCATATCCATTGCTGCATGCAGCGGGTGATCCCTGTCTGCGGCAACTCTCAGGTACCATTTGGCCTGATGGACCCTATGGCTATCCGTCATTGTTGGTAGCGCCAGGATATGCCTCATGCAGATAATTGCTGTAGTCCTATTTGCACCCCAGGATTTAGCACATGGCGGCATTCTGTATGCGCTCCAACCTTACAAGCTGGCTCTTTGATACTGTCAGCAGCCCCAAACCATACTCAATGACAGAAATTATTAACTGCTGAAAGAGCTTGTCTGTAGGTTTAAACCCACTACTAATCCAGACACGGTCATGACGTCACTTTTTACTCTGTGTGTAGGTATGTGTGTAGTGTGTGTGTGTGTGTGTGTGTGTGTGTGTGTGTGTGTGTGTGTGTGTGTGTATAAACTCATTAAAGCAGTGCTTTAACCCATACAAATAACAATTTTAACCAATACATACAACAATTTAACCCATACAAACAACAATTTAACCCACACAACCAACAATTTAACCTACACTCCAACTATCAACTGACCAAGTCATGTCCAACTGCCAAGCGCCGCCATGTCTGTAGAGTTGCTCCGATACACCGTGTGTGTGTGTGTGTGTGTGTGTGTGTGTGTGTGCGTGTATGTGTGTGTGTAGGTATGTGTGCGTGTGTGTGTTGGTATGTGTGTGGGTGGATGTTGGTATGTGACTGCGTATGTGTGGGTGGGTATGGGTAAGTGTGTGGGTGTCTGTGTGTTGGTATGTATGTGTGTGTGTGTGGTGTGTGTGTGTGTTTACGTGTGCTGCCCAACTCTCTCCTACAACTTCACCTTTTCTCGTGCAGGTACAATGAGGGCGACTACCACCACCTGAAGCACTCCAAGATCGGGCGTTCCTTGCCCCGCCAGTTCTCCATGGGCGGCGCTGGCTCCGCCGTGCAGGGGCGTACACTGCTGGACGACACTCAGTTCCGCTTCTCCTCGCTGGACGAGCGCCTGACCACCCATGCTGGCGTCTCGCCCGACTCGTCAGTTGACGTACAGCGTGCGATACGAGAGTCGCACCATCTACAACTGCAGCCACCACATCTACAACAGCCGCAGCTGCAACACCCACTTCAACAGCTGACCCACGTGGACAAGGATGTGTTGCGTCACAGCCGAGAAGGCCAACCCAGCGGACGAGCATTTCGCGTTGTGCCGCGACAAGCGGGAGTCCCCGTCCTTGAACTGTCGAGTCGGTAGGATCGACTGTTGCGTCCTTGTCATCGATGTTACCGTCGTTGAAGGAAGACACAAAATCATCATCGCTGCCATCCGTCAGACCAATTGCAGACTTCCCCCCGAGTTTATTTTCCTTGTACACCCGACGGGGAGAAGACGCATCATCTGTAACATCTTCACAGTTTAAACCAATTAAAGAAGGCGGGAGATCGGCTTTCACTATTCATAGACCTGTCCGAACTCAAGTATCCGTGGAAGTGCACCAGCACTCTCACAACCGAGACGGGGGTAACCACAGCGCCAATAGCTCTGAAGAGCTGCACCAGCGACTGCTGGGTCGTCTAGACAGGGCGTGCTCTCAGGCCTTCTCGGCGTCTGCTCACCTGTCTCAGCGACACGGCCTCACTCGACCGGTCAACTCGCACAGCTTGGAATCCCCTCGACAGAGCTCTTACAGGGACAGCAGGCAGGTCCGGAGCTACGATGACTACCTCGAGGATTATGATGTTCTCAAAATCACCGAGTTCTCCAAGGGCCCGTTCTATAACACAGACTACGACATCATCTCAGAGCTGGCCTCGCCCACCAGTTCCAAGGTCAGATACAATGACACCGGAAGTCCCGAGCAGCTGGACGAAGACACGACCACGTTCGTCTGTGGCCTGGAGTTTGAAGATCTGGCCAAGATGGAGGACAGCCGAGACCAGGATCACTCGGAAGATACCGAAGACAGCGCCGAGACGCTCAACGGCAACAGAAAGTACCGAGCCTTGTGGAGGCTGAGGGCAACTTTAGAGGAGGAAGAGGAATGCAGCGACACAGTCAGAATGGAGGACCTCACATCGCCGGATGACTCCTTTGAACGAGAGCACGTGACTCCAAACACCACCTCGTTCGAGTCCAACGCCCAGAGTGAGCCCTGCCCCAGCGACCACCGAGACAGCGGCATCCAGTTTGAGATAGCCACGGTTAAACCTTTCAGCCACGTCAACTTCCTGCACCCAAACTACGAGAATCGCCGGCAGAACTACAGGAATGTTATGAGCGGTCGCTTTAAGCGGGGCAACCAGTCGACCAGCGTGGAGAACAGCTTCGACAGCGTGGAGACGGACGGCGACATCTCAGACACGTCCAGGTACGAAATGACCACCACATCCTTCGAGTCGTCCACCACCACCGACAACACGGACAGTACGAACGAGAGCCAGGCCAGCAAGCTGGTCCAGATGAAAGCGGACAGCGGCTATAAGTCTCTGGAGACCCAGCAGCAAAGTTCTAAAGAGATGGGCGACCACGAAGCGGCTAAGTGGGGTTTCCGAGCCAGTGTTGAGTGTGGTGAGGGAATAGCTGCTCGCAGGGATCGCCGGACAAGTCTGGAGAGAGGCGAGATGGCTTGTTATGCTTTTGGGCAGCCTGGGGCAGTGGGCCTGATTGGTGATTCCGGTTTAGCCTACCCTCATAAGGGACTGCGTCGGAGTAGTGGTACGTCGGCGCAACCCAGGTGCGACACCGCCTGGAGGCCTATTCACTCAGCCTCGCACTTCACTCGTCGCGACGTCAAGACGGCCTCCAAGAAACGACGCGAGTACTCACGAGAGAGACAGCTGGTGCACGTGTGTGAGAGCATACACGAGCCGGCAACCGAGCTTAGGGCCGACGTGCCAGCGCGTGAGAGACCAGAAGACAGCACGGCGCCAAATAAGATCTCAGTGTTTGCCAGGTTCTTCAGATCTCACCCGCGAGGCCACCGAAGCCAGTACTTAGTCAGGGACTACAGCATCGACCAGAAAACCAACTCAATATTCAACGAGTTTGTTCGTCAGGAGATACCACAAGCCGTGACAGAAAGCGGTTCAATGCCGCGGTTGAACAGGCACCGACTACAGCGGAAGCACACGGAGCCAATGCTGTTCACTGAGGGGCGGGCCACGACCAGGGATCGGCTAGCCCCAGGCATGCGCAGTGCCAGCCTGGGCAGTGAGAGCAGCGCCAGCTCGGCCCGTCGGCTGTCCCCCCAGGACAGTATCGAAGAGAAAGACGACGAGATGGCAGACGAGACCATCTTCTTACATCGTCTGCCTGTCTGGTCCAGTTTTCGATCTCCGGAGCTCAACCTCATGTCACGGCAGGTTCAAACCTTGTCTATTCACGACATTCCGGTCATCAAGCTCTCAGAACAGGAATTGCCAGAGATTTCATAACCTTTCACTTAAATACATCTATCACATGATCCGGTCAATGTGGGCACATGATTCATGCATATCTTCACATTATCACATTGATTACAATTACCCATATGGTTGTATCACATTATCCTTGACTACAGATACCCATGGGTTGTATCACATTATCCTTGACTACAGATACCCATGGGTTGTATAACATTATCTTTGACTACAGATACCCATTGGTTGTATAACATTATCCTTGAGTACAGTTAACCATGGGTTGTATCACATTACCCTTGACTACAGTTTTCTATAGGTTGTATCACATTATCCTAGACTACAGATACCCATGGGTTGTATAACATTATCCTTGACTACAGATACCCATGGGTTGTATAACATTATCCTTGAGTACAGTTAACCATGGGTTGTATCACATTACCCTTGACTACAGTTTTCTATAGGCTGTATCACATTATCCTTGACTACAGATACCCATGAGTTGTATCACATTATCCTTGACTACAGATACCCATGGGTTGTATCACATTATCCTTGACTACAGATACCCATGGGTTGTATCACATTATCCTTGACTACAGATACCCATGGGTTGTATAACATTATCACATTGACTAAAGTTACCCATGGGTTGTATCCCATTATCCTCGACTACAGTTTCCCATGGGTTGTATCCCATTATCCTTGACTACAGTTTCCCATGGGTTGTATCACACTATCCTTGACTACAGTTACCCATGGGTTGTATCACATTATCACATTGACTACAGTTACCCATGGGTTGTATCACATTATCCTTGACTACGGTTACCCATGGGTTGTATCACACTATCCTTGACTACAGTTCCCCATGGGCTGTATCACATTATCACATTGACTAAAGTTACCCATGGGTTGTATTCCATTATCCTCGACTACAGTTACCCATGGGTTGTATCCCATTATCCTTCACTACGGTTACCCATGGGTTGTATCACACTATTCTTGACTACAGTTCCCCATGGGCTGTATCACATTATCCTTGACTATATCTACAATCATAGGTTGTATCACATTATCCTTGGCGATTACCACATTTCTCCACGTGGTTTATCATATTACCAATGTATTTACAATGTTCCCATGATATATCATGTGCCATGATGCCATGTACCATGATGCCATGTGTTATATCATATGAGATGATGCCATGAGAATGTGCCTACAGAAATGAGATGTTACATTTCAATCTAGGATGTCGTACCAAAGATTTCGCCATATGAGTCTGTCTGTCTGCTTGCTTACCTTCCTGCTTGCCTGTCAGCCTTTCTGCCTACCTGTCTGTCTGTCAACAATTCTAATAACTTACCATCACAATATAAATAACTCAAGTAATAATGTAAACATCTCCATGCTAACGACGCCGACTCCACAACAGCAAGTCAGAAGTAACTACAGTAGACAACAGATATAATGATTGTAGATTCTGAAGAACTACAGTAGACAACAGATACAATGATTGTAGATTGTGAAGAACTACAGTAGACAACAGATATAATGATTGTAGATTATGAAGAACTACAGTAGACAACAGATACAATGATTGTAGATTGTGAAGAACTTCAGTAGACAACAGATATAATGATTGTAGATTTGAAGAACTACAGTAGACAACAGATACAATGATTGTAGATTGTGAAGAACTAGGGTAGACAACAGATACAATGATTGTAGATTGTGAAGAACTACAGTAGACAACAGATACAATGATTGTAGATTATGAAGAACTAGAGTAGACAACAGATACAATGATTGTAGATTATGAAGAACTACAGTAGACAACAGATACAATGATTGTAGATTGTGAAGAACTACAGTAGACAACAGATACAATGGTTGTAGATTGTGAAGAACTACAGTAGACAACAGATACAATGGTTGTAGATTGTGAAGAACTAGGTTAGACAACAGATACAATGATTGTAGATTGTGAAGAACTAGGGTAGACAACAGATACAATGGTTGCTAGATTGTGAAGAACTAGGTTAGACAACAGATACAATGGTTGTAGATTGTGAAGAACTAGGGTAGACAACAGATACAATGATTGTAGATTGTGAAGAACTAGGGTAGACAACAGATACAATGGTTGTAGATTGTGAAGAACTACAGTAGACAACATACAATGGTTGTAGATTGTGAAGAACTAGGGTAGACAACAGATACAATGATTGTAGATTGTGAAGAACTATGGTAGACAACAGATACAATGATTGTAGATTGTGAAGAACTACGGTAGACAACAGATACAATGATTGTAGATTGTGAAGAACTATATACAGCCAACATTCTGTGGTTCTACTACAAACTACACCACCAGATGGCAGCGCGGCCGTTACGTGTACCGTGGACGGAGGTTTAGTGCCAGTGCAGATACTCCATATATTGGATTCCGACTGCCAGAATGTTCTCTGAAGCCAGGAAGTCGGCTCCTTGCCGTGCTTGGGATGATTGTTAATAGACAGGTTGTTGCCCCTGTAACAATGGCGGCAATCATTCTGTAATGGATGTTGATGGTCACTCGAATAAAGCAGCAGCAGCAACAACAACAACAACAACAACAACAAATTCAAGGCAAGAACTGGCACTGACCACGAACTTGGACCATAAACACATGTGTACCACTGAAATCATACCTTACAATCAAATACACTAATGCTATTTTCAAAGCAACAAGTTGAATTTCTCGACCAGCTCAGCTCTACAGCTGTATGCCCACACAGCTCAGCTCTACAGCTGTACTCCCACACAGCTCAGCTCTACAGCTGTATGCCCACACAGCTCAACTCACATACAGTTGTACTCTCACAGAGCTGTAGCCCCACACGGCTGTACTCCCACACGACTGTACCCCCACACGGCTGTACTCCCACACGGCTGTACTCCCACACAGCTGTACTCTCACACGGCTGTACTCCCACACGGCTGTACTCCCACACAGCTCAACTCCCACACTGCTGTACTCCCACACAGCTCAACTCACACACAGCTGTACTCCCACACGGCTGTACTCCCACACAGCTGTACTCCCACACAGCTGTACTCTCACACAGCTGTACTCTCACACAGCTGTACTCCCACACAGCTCAACTCACATACAGCTGTACTCCCACACAGCTCAACTCACATGCAGCTGTACTCCCACACATCTTCAACTTACACACAGCTGTACTCCAACACAGCTTAACTCCCACATAGCTCAACTCCCACACAGCTTAACTCCCACACAGCTAAGCTCCCACACAGCTAAGCTCCCACACAACTCAACTCCCACACAGCTCAACTCCCACACAGCAAACAGCTCAACTCCCACACAGCTCAACACCCACACAGCGCACAGCTCAGCTCCCACACAGCTCAACTCCCACACAGCTAAACTCCCACACTGCTCAACTCCACACAGCTCAACTCCCACACAGCACACAGCTCAACTCCCACACAGCTCAGATCCCTCACAGCTCAGCTCCCACACAGCTCAACTCCCACACTGCACACAGTTCAACTCCCACACAGCTCAATTCCCACACAGCTCAACTCCCGCACAGCTCAACTCCCACACAGCTCAACTCCCGCACATCTCAAATCCCGCACAGCTCAACTCCCACACGGCTCAACTCCCACACAGCTCAACTCCCACACAGCTCAACTCCCACACAGCTCAACTCCCACACAGCACACAGCTCAGCTCCCACACAGCTCAACTCTCACACAGCTCAGCTCCCACACAGCTCAACTCCCACACAGCACACAGCTCAACTCCCACACAGCTCAGATCCCACACAGCTCAGCTCCCACACAGCTCAACTCCCACATAGCTCGACTCCCACATAGCTCAACTCCCACACAGCACACAGTTCAACTCCCACACAGCTCAACTCCCACACAGCTCACCTCCCACACAGCTCAACTCCCGCACAGCTCAAATCCCACACAGCTCAACTCCCACACAGCTCAACTCCCACACAGCACATAGTTCAACTCCCACATAACTCAACTCCCACACAGTTCAACTCCCAGACAGTTCAACTCCCACACAGCTCAACTTCCACACAGCTCAACTCCCACACAGCTCAGCTCCATCAGATGTTGAGTTGAGTTGAGTTAAGAACCGACATCACTGCACTCAGGACATTCCCATACGTGCTACGTTCCCTCGTTCAACAGCCAGCCAAGAGTCATACTACAAATCATTCCCACCGCCATCTGATTAAAAGTTCTCCTGGTCTTCCTTCTCAGTTTTGAGATTCTTCCAGAACCCCTGCCGATCACCTGCAATCTCATTCTTTCCACATGGGTTCTCAATCTGTTCCTCCGCCTTCTCCACCTGGTCCCACAAGCGCACCACCACCTCCCACTTGTCCATAGGCAAACTACTACCAAGAGGTGCATTCCTTGCTAGCCTATCAGCCTGTTCATTCCTCCGTAGCCCCGAATGGCCAGGGCAAAATATCCATACATCCATCAGATGTATCTAGACTTAACGAAACCAAGAACCCAGTAAACTCCGACACCAACCCCAGCAGCCGCGGGATGTGACAGGCTCCCAGCATGCCGGGTACACAGGAAGTAGACTAACCTGTCACCCACCCGGGATATACTGATACAACAATTATTGTATGTTGGACAAGGTCCAGGCAACTCCTGGCGATACACCTTGCCAGTGCCAGTCAATTGTAGTTGTTCTACAGCTTAGGTCCCACGCTATTCATGTACACAAACCATGTGTTGACTATTGTCCCATCAAGATGTTGTCTATTGTCCCGTCAAGATGTTGTCTATTGTCCCGTCGAGATGTTGTCTATTGTGCCGTCAAGATGTTGTCTATTGTCCCGTCAAGATGTCTATTGTCTCGTCAAGATGTCTATTGTCCCGTCAAGATATTGTCTATTGTCCCGTCACGGTGTCGTCTTTTGTCCCGTCAAGATATTACCATCACAATCGCCACCATATGCCACACACATGTGGCCACCTTCTATGTCATATGTTATCTTGACCGTTGTCCACTGACTCCACATAATATCTGAGACGTTTTCAAGTACCCATCTGATGCACACGGCAGCATTTCGTAGACAGATTTGACATATTTCATTGAAATGTTCCATGGCGTGCCAACCCCGGGTGCTGTACATATATCAGTGACAACTGTATCGCCTTGCCGCCATCCAATGATGTTGCTGTTTAATTATCTCCACTTTTATATGTTTCTCATCATGGTTGTTTCCGTGTTCCCAGCGTTCCCCACACATGTTCCCCATACATGCGACATTTATTCTTGTTACGTCTGACATACTTATGCGTGTTATCCTTGTGTATGTACTTGCTCGTTGCATTCACACCAAGTGGATGTTACATCTGTATGTAACCTAACCATATGTATGTACCTTATTGATCCGGACATATTTGTGCCCTTTAACATACAGATGTCTGTAATTTATCTTTATAAGAATATCACATACATTCGTATATATTTATATGTACACATTGAAGTTATATTTACATATTGATCTCCTGTATCATTACATATGTATGTGATTTATTCTTCGCTATTTGTGTCACGTTCCCTTCATCCTTCAGAAAGACATTCTGGCACACGTATGTAACATATCCTTACATATTTATGTCAGATATTGTTCTATATTTACACCACTTGTATGTTTGACTTGTCCCGTCGTCTATACATTTATTTCTAATTTATCACTATAAATATGTGTCATTTATTGTCACATATGTATATACAGGTTTAACATTCTTGTTACCCCGCTGAGTGTGATACTTGTACCCGCTGAATTTAATATGGTGGCTGTACCCGCTGAATGTGATGTGGTGGTTGTACCCGCTGAATGTGATGTGGTGGTTGTACCCGCTGAATGCTTTACTTCACGTATTTGATGTATCACAACACAACGCAACTTTCCTATTCAATGCTAACCTATGACCCCAGTTTTGAGCTTTAACTCGGGGCTTCTCAAACAATTGTTCACCGGGACCAATTTTAATCAGACGAAATATACCCGCCCCACCCCTACCCCCACCGTCTCTCTGTTATAAATACACTGAAGTGTTAGACTATGTATGATAAATTATAGCCAAAATTTAACTGCAGTTGTGATCCCTAATCATTTTAAGTGGACCTTAGTTTGAGAAGCCTTGTTGTATTACCCGTCCTTCTGTGTATGATTCGATCCACGAACCTTTGTCTAGCAAGCCTGAGTGCTGTGTTCATAGATCGTGTCTGCTTCGTGACAGAATCATTCCAAGACATGGCCAAATATTTATATTGTGTGTCTTGTGTGTGTGTGTGTGCGTGTGTGTGTGTGTGTGTGTGTGTGTGTGTGTGAGAGAGAGAGAGAGAGAGAGAGAGAGAGAGAGAGAGAGAGAGAGAGAGAGAGAGAGAGAGGGGGCGCGTATTTTCGTCGCTAACTGCTAAATTTACATGTTGAACAATGTCCAGTGATAAATGAACAATGTCCAGTGAAGAGATGAACAATGTTTAGTGACAGATGAACAATGGTTAGTGATAGATGAACAATGTCGAGTGGTAGATGAACATGTGTCTAGTTAACCATGAACAAAGTCGAGTGACAGATGAACATGTGTCTAGTTAACAGTGAACAATGTCCAGAGATAGATGAACATTTGTCTAGTTAGCAGTGAACAATGTCCAGAGACAGATGAACAATGTCCAGAGACAGATGAACATTTGTCTAGTTAACAGTGAACAATGTCCAGAGATAGATGAACATTTGTCTAGTTAACAGTGAACAATGTCCAGAGATAGATGAACATTTGTCTAGTTAGCAGTGAACAATGTCCAGAGATAGATGAACAATGTCCAGAGACAGATGAACATTTGTCTAGTTAACAGTGAACAATGTCCAGAGATAGATGAACATTTGTCTAGTTAACAGTGAACAATGTCCAGAGATAGATGAACATTCGTCTAGTTAGCAGTGAACAATGTCCAGAGATAGATGAACAATGTCCAGAGACAGATGAACATTTGTCTAGTTAACAGTGAACAATGTCCAGAGATACATGAACAATGTCCAGAGACAGATGAACATTTGTCTAGTTAGCAGTGAACAATGTCCAGAGATAGATGAACAATGTCCAGAGACAGATGAACACACGAAATGGATTTGTGACTGCTACAGTCGATGACGTAATCCCACGAAGTAGATGTATTTCTGAAACAAGAGATCTCCCCCACGGGCGAGCGGTGCTTGAGGCGTGAGGTGCTTGAGACTGGCGGTGCCGTGAAACCAAAAAAGAGAAAGAGGGAGAGAGAGAGGGAGACAATGGGACAGAAAGAGAGGAAGAGAGAGAGAGAGAGAGAGAGAGAGAGAGAGAGAGAGAGAGAGAGAGAGAGAGAGAGAGAGAGAGAGAGAGAGAGAGAGAGAAGAGGGTGGGGGTGAGGAGAGAAGGCTACACAATTTCTCACCAAGTCTAGGTTTCCTGAGAATGATTTAACTGGCCTTAAACCAGCACCGACTACCACACCGGGTGTACACGCATGAGAGTGACCATGTCACAGTTTTGTAGGCGACGGGTCACTGGACAAGGTAGGAGATGATGCACTGTCTAGTATCACCCACACAATGTCTAGTATCACCCACCCACTGTCTAGTGTCACCCACCCACTGTCTAGTATCACCCACCCACTGTCTAGTGTCACCCACCCACTGTCTAGTATCACCCACCCACTGTCTAGTATCACAAACCCACTGTCTAGTATCACACATACACTGTCTAGTATCACCCACACACTGTCTAGTATCACCCACCCACTGTCTAGTATCACATACACACTGTCTAGTATCACCCACCCACTGTCTAGTATCACCCACCCACTGTCTAGTATCACCCACCCACTGTCTAGTATCACCCACCACTGTCTAGTATCGCACACACTGTCTAGTATCACCCACACACTGTCTAGTATCACATACACACTGTCTAGTATCACATACACACTGTCTAGTATCACATACACACTGTCTAGTATCACATACACACTGTCTAGTATCACCCACCCACTGTCTAGTATCACACACCCACTGTCTAGTATCACATACACACTGTCTAGTATCACAAACACACTGTCTAGTATCACATACACACTGTCTAGTATCACCCACCCACTGTCTAGTATCACATACACACTGTCTAGTATCACACATACACTGTCTAGTATCACACATACACTGTCTAGTATCACATACACACTGTCTAGTATCACACATACACTGTCTAGTATCACACACACACTGTCTAGTATCACATACACACTCTCTAGTATCACACATACACTGTCTAGTATCACACACACACTGTCTAGTATCACACATACACTGTCTAGTATCACATACACACTGTCTAGTATCACACACACACACTGTCTAGTATCACATACACACTGTCTAGTATCACACATACACTGTCTAGTATCACACATACACTGTCTAGTATCACACATACACTGTCTAGTATCACACATACACTGTCTAGTATCACCTACACACTGTCTAGTATCACACATACACTGTCTAGTATCACCCACCCACTGTCTAGTATCACACACACACTGTCTAGTATCACATACACACTGTCTAGTATCACATACACACTGTCTAGTATCACATACACACTGTCTAGTATCACATTACACACTGTCTAGTATCACATACACACTGTCTAGTATCACACATACACTGTCTAGTATCACCCACCCACTGTCTAGTATCACACATACACAGTCTAGTATCACACATACACTGTCTAGTATCACCCACCCACTGTCTAGTTCACATACACACTGTCTAGTATCATATACACACTGTCTAGTATCACACATACACTGTCTAGTATCACATACACACTGTCTAGTATCACCCACCCACCCACTGTCTAGTATCACCCACACACTGTCTAGTATCACCCACCCACTGTCTAGTATCACATACACACTGTCTAGTATCACATACACACTGTCTAGTATCACATACACACTGTCTAGTATCACCCACACACTGTCTAGTATAACCCACACACTGTCTAGTATCACCCACCCACTGTCTAGTATCACACATACACTGTCTAGTATCACCCATACACTGTCTAGTATCACCCACACACTGTCTAGTATCACCCACACACTGTCTAGTATCACCCACCCACTGTATAGTATAACATACACACTGTCTAGTATCACATACACACTGTCTAGTATCACACACACACTGTCTAGTATCACACATACACTGTCTAGTATCACCCATACACTGTCTAGTATCACCCACACACTGTCTAGTATCACCCACCCACTGTCTAGTATCACCCACCCACTGTCTAGTATCACACACACTGTCTAGTATCACTAATACACACTGTCTAGTATCACATACACACTGTCTAGTATCACATACACACTGTCTAGTATCACATACACACTGTCTAGTATCACATACACACTGTCTAGTATCACATACACACTGTCTAGTATCACATACACACTGTCTAGTATCACATACACACTGTCTAGTATCACCCACACTCACTGTCTAGTATCACACACACACTGTCTAGTATCACACATACACTGTCTAGTATCACATACACACTGTCTAGTATCACACACACACTGTCTAGTATCACCCACCCACTGTCTAGTATCACACACACACTGTCTAGTATCACATACACTGTCTAGTATCACCCACCCACTGTCTAGTATCACACATACACTGTCTAGTATCATACATACACTGTCTAGTATCACACACCCACTGTCTAGTATCACACATACACTGTCTAGTATCACACATACACTGTCTAGTATCACCCACCCACTGTCTAGTATCACACATAAACTGTCTAGTATCATATACACACTGTCTAGTATCACCCAACCACTGTCTAGTATCACCCACCCACTGTCTAGTATCACCCACCCACTGTCTAGTATCACCCACCCACTGTCTAGTATCACCACACACTGTCTAGTATCACCCACCCACTGTCTAGTATCACCCACCCACTGTCTAGTATCACCCACACACTGTCTAGTATCACACACCCACTGTCTACTATCACCCACACACTGTCTAGTATCAACCACACACTGTCTAGTATCACACACCCACTGTCTAGTATCACCCACCCACTGTCTAGTATCACCCACCCACTGTCTAGTATCACATACACACTGTCTAGTATCGCACACACTGTCTAGTATCACATACCACTGTCTAGTATCACATACACACTGTCTAGTATCACCCACCCACTGTCTAGTATCACCCTACACACTGTCTAGTATCACATACACACTGTCTAGTATCACACACACTGTCTAGTATCACCCACACACTGTCTAGTATCACATACACACTGTCTAGTATCACACACACTGTCTAGTATCACACAACACTGTCTAGTATCACATACACACTGTCTAGTATCACCCACACACTGTCTAGTATCACCCACCCACACTGTCTAGTATCACCCACCCACTGTCTAGTATCACACACACTGTCTAGTATCACCCACCCACTGTCTAGTATCACACACACACTGTCTAGTATCACACACACACTGTCTAGTATCACACATACACACTGTCTAGTATCACACATACACACTGTCTAGTATCACACACACACTGTCTAGTATCACACATACACACTGTCTAGTATCACACATACACTGTCTAGTATCACACACACACTGTCTAGTATCACACATACACACTGTCTAGTATCACATACACACTGTCTAGTATCACACATACACTGTCTAGTATCACACACACTGTCTAGTATCACACACACACTGTCTAGTATCACACACACACTGTCTAGTATCCACATACACTGTCTAGTATCACATACACTGTCTAGTATCACACATCCACTGTCTAGTATCACACACACTGTCTAGTATCACACACACTGTCTAGTATCACACACACTGTCTAGTATCACACTACACTGTCTAGTATCACACACACACTGTCTAGTATCACACACACACTGTCTAGTATCACCCACCCTACTGTCTAGTATCACACATACACTGTCTAGTATCACACATACACTGTCTAGTATCACACACACACTGTCTAGTATCACACACACACTGTCTAGTATCACACATACACTGTCTAGTATCACACACCCACTGTCTAGTATCACACATACACTGTCTAGTATCACCACACACTGTCTAGTATCACACACACTGTCTAGTATCACACACCACTGTCTAGTATCACACACACACTGTCTAGTATCACATACACACTGTCTAGTATCACCACCACACTGTCTAGTAATCACCCTACCCACTGTCTAAGTAATCACACATTACACTGTCTAGTATTCACACACTACATTTTTCTAGTATCACCCTACCCACTGGTCTAGTATCAACAATACACTTGTCTAGTATCACATACACACTGTCTAGTATCACCCACCCACTGTCTAGGTATTCACATACACACTGCTCTAGTATCACACCACTACACTGTCTAGTATCACCACATCCACTGTCTAGTATCAACATACACACTGTCTAGTATCACCCTACCCACTGTCTAGTATCACCCTACCCACTGTCTAGTATCACATGCAACACTGTCTAGTATCACATACACACTGTTCTAAGTATCAACATACACACCTGTCTAGTATCACCACCCACTGTCTAGTATCACACACAATGTCTAGTATCACCCATCCCATGTTCTAGTATCACCACTACACACAAATTGTCTAGTATCACACATCACTGTCTAGTATCACCCACCCACTGTCTAGTATCACACATCACTGTCTAGTATCACATACACACTGTCTAGTATCACCCACCCCACTGTCTAGTATCACACACACCACTGTCTAGTATCACAACACATGTCTAGTATCCCACACCACTGTCTAGTATCAACACACCACTGTCTAGTATATCACCCACCCACTGTCTAGTATCACCCACCACTGTCTGTATCACACACCACTGTCTAGTATCAAACATCCCATGTCTAGTATCACACACCCACTGTCTAGTATCACACATACACTGTCTAGTATCACTACACACTGTCTAGTATCACCAAACCACTGTCTAGTATCACACACACTGTCTAGTATCACATACACTATCTAGTATCACACCATACACTGTCTAGTATCACACATACACTGTCTAGTATCACACATACACTATCTAGTATCACACACACTGTCTAGTATCACACACACTGTCTAGTATCACACACACTGTCTAGTATCACACTACACTGTCTAGTATCACACATACACTGTCTAGTATCACACACACTGTCTAGTATCACAACCACACTGTCTAGTATCACTACACACTTTCTAGTATCACCCAACCCACTGTACTAGTATCCACCCACCCACTGTCTAGTATCACACACACACCTGTCTAGTATCACACACACACTGTCTAGTATCACCCACCCACTGTTAGTATCACACACACACTGTCTAGTATCACACATACACACTGTCTAGTATCACACATACACACTGTCTAGTATCACACACACTGTCTAGTATCACACATACACACTGTCTAGTATCACACATACACACTGTCTAGTATCACACACACACTGTCTAGTATACCCACACCACTGTCTAGTATCACCATACCCACTGTCTAGTATCACTACACACTGTCTAGTATCACACATACACTGTCTAGTATCCAACACACACTGTCTAGTATCACACACCACTGTTCTAGTATCACCACACACTGTATAGTATCACATACACACTGTCTAGTATCACAACACACTGTCTAGTATTCACACATACACTGTCTAGTGTCACCCACCCACTGTCTAGTATCACACACACACACACTGTATAGTATCACACACACACACTGTCTAGTATCACACACACACTGTCTAGTATCACACACACACTGTCTAGTATCACACACACACTGTCTAGTATCACACATACACTGTCTAGTATCACCACACACTGTCTAGTATCACCCACCCACTGTCTAGTATCACATACACACTGTCTAGTATCACATACACACTGTCTAGTATCACCATACACACTGTCTAGTATCACACATACACACTGTCTAGTATCACACACACTGTCTAGTATCACACACACTGTCTAGTATCACAATACACACTGTCTAGTATCACATACACACTGTCCTAGTATCACACATACACACTGTCTAGTATCACACAACACACTGTCTAGTATCACCATACACACTGTCTAGTATCACACAACACTGTCTAGTATCACCATACACACTGTCTAGTATCAACATACCACTGTCTAGTATCACACACACACTGTCTAGTATCACACTACACTGTCTAGTATCACCCACACACTGTCTAGTATCACCACACACTGTCTAGTATCACACATACACTGTCTAGTATCACAACACTGTCTAGTATCCACACACACTGTCTAGTATCACCAAAACACTGTCTAGTATCACACAAAACTGTCTAGTATCACACAACACTGTCTAGTATCACACACCACTGTCTAGTATCACAACACTGTCTAGTATCACACACACTGTCTAGTATCACACATACACTGTCTAGTATCACACACACTGTCTAGTACAACACACTGTCTAGTACACACACACTGTCTAGTATCACCACCACTGTCTAGTATCACACACACTGTCTAGTACACACAACTGTCTAGTATCACACAACACTTCTAGTACCCACCACTGTCTAGTATCACACACACTGTCTAGTATCACACACACACTGTCTAGTAACCCACACACTGTCTAGTACACCACCACTGTCTAGTATCACCAACTGTCTAGTATCACAACACCTGTCTAGTATCACACACACTGTCTATATCACACCACTGTCTAGTATCACACACACACTGTCTAGTATCCACACACACTGTCAGTATCACACACACACTGTCTAGTATCACACACACTGTCTAGTATACAACACTGTCTAGTATCACACCACTGTCTAGTATCACACATACACTGTCTAGTATCACACACACACTGTCTAGTACACACACACTGTCTAGTATCACACACACTGTCTAGTATCACACACACTGTCTAGTATCACAACACACTGTCTAGTATCACACACACACTGTCTAGTATCACACACACTGTCTAGTATCACACACACACTGTCTAGTATCACACACACACTGTCTAGTATACACACACTTCTAGTATCCACACACGTCTAGTTAACACACACTTTAGTCACACACCACGTCTAGTATCACACACACTGTTTAAACACATACACACTTCTATATCCAACACACTGTCATATCACCCACACACTGTCAGATCACCACTACAGTATCACACAAACACTGTCTAGTATCACCCACCACTCTAGTATCACACACCCCTGTCTAGTATACCAAAACACTGTCTAGTATCACAACACACTGTTTGTATCACCACACCCACTGTCTATACCCCAACACTGTCAGTACACAACACACTGTCAGTATCACCACCCCTGTCATATACACCCCCCACCCCTCTAGTATCACACACAGTCTATATCACACACTGTCTAATCACACCATCACACACACAACCTGTCTATATCACACACCATGTCTAGTATCACCACCTTTAAAACAATGTCTAGTACACACACAGTCATATCACCACACACTTTTTAAACACCTTTTGAACCCCCATGTCTAAACACACCCTTAGTATCAAACCTTTTATATCACCACCCACTGTCTAGTATCACACACACACTCTAGTATCACACACACTGTCTAGTATCACACACCACTTTAATCACAACACTGTCTAGTATCAAATTTTACACTTCTAGTATCACACACACACTTCTAGTACCACCCACTGTCTATATCAAACCCCCATCACTTAGTACACACACACTCTACACACACCACACTGTCTAGTACCACCACACTGTCATTCCAACCCCAGTATCCACCTAAATATCACACACACTACTGTCAGTATCCACACCACTGTCTAGTATCACAACACTGTCTAGTACACACACACCACACCACTGTCATACACCCCAAATTTATATCACACACACTGTCTAGTACACCACACTGTCTTACCCAAAACACTCAGTATCACACACACCTTTTTACATACACCTCTATCACATCACTGTCTAGTATCAACACCCCGTCTAGTATCACCACAACCTAGTATCACACACTGTCTAGTATCACACCACTGTCTAGTATCACACACACTGTCATTAACACACAGTCTAGTATCACCACCCTAGTATACCACCACTGTCTAGTATCACCACCCACTGTCTGTATCACACACACTGCTTATCACCCACCACACTGTCTAGTATCCACCACACCACTGTCTAGTATCACACATTACCCTGTCTAGTATCACACCATACCCTGTCTAGTATCACACACATACCTGTCTAGTATCACAACATACACTGTTTAGTATCACATCCGACACTGGTCTAGTATCACACACTACCACACTGTCTAGTATCAACATACACACTGTCTAGTATCACACTACCCACTGTCTAGGTATTTCACACACTACACTGTCTAGTATTCACACATACACTGTCTAGATATCACGACCCACACTGTCTAGTATCACCTACATCCACTGTCTAGTATCACATACGCACTGTCTAGTGATCACCACATACACTGTTCTAGTACTATCACACACACACTGTCTAGTAATCACACTACACACTTGTCTAGTATCACCCATCCCACTATCTCGTTATCACCCCATCACACTGTCTAGTATCACCCACCCACTGTCTAGTATCACATACACACTGTCTAGTATCACACACACACTGTCTAGTATCACCCACCCACTGTCTAGTATCACACATACACTGTCTAGTATCACACACACACTGTCTAGTATCACATACACACTGTCTAGTATCACACACACTGTCTAGTATCACCACACACTGTCTAGTATCACACATACACTGTCTAGTATCACACATACACTATCTAGTATCACCATACACTGTCTAGTATCACACATACACTGTCTAGTATCACACTACACTGTCTAGTATCACACATACACTGTCTAGTATCACATAACACTGTCTAGTATCACATACACACTGTCTAGTATCACACACACACTGTCTAGTATCACCCACACACTGTCTAGTATCACCACACACACTGTCTAGTATCACACACACTGTCTAGTATCACACACACTGTCTAGTATCACCCTACACACTGTCTAGTATCACACCACACACTGTCTAGTATCACCCACCCCACTGTCTAGTATCACACACACACTGTCTAGTATCACACCATACACACTGTCTTAGTATCACACACACTACTATCACCCACCCACTGTCTAGTATCACACACACACGTCTAGTATCACACACCACACTGTCTAGTATCACCCACCCTGTCTAGTATCACACATACACTGTCTAGTATCACATACACTGTCTAGTATCACACACACCTGTCTAGTATCCACCTCACACTGTCTAGTATCACATACCACTGTTAGTATCACCACCCACTGTCTAGTATCACACATACACTGTCTAGTATCACCCACCCACTGTCTAGTATCACCATACACACTGTCTAGTATCACACACACACTGTCTAGTATCACCCACACACTGTCTAGTATCACCCACCCACTGTCTAGTATCACACACACACTGTCTAGTATCACCCACCCACTGTCTAGTATCACCCACCACTGTCTAGTATCACCCAACACTGTCTAGTATCACATACCACTGTCTAGTATCACACACCCACTGTCTAGTATCACCCACCCACTGTCTAGTATCACCCATACAATGTCTAGTATCACAAACACTGTCTAGTATCACCCTACACATGTCTAGTATCACACACACACTGTCTAGTATCACCCACCACTGTCTAGTATCACACATACCACTGTCTAGTATCACACACACACTGTCTAGTATCACACACACACTGTCTAGTATCACACATACACACTGTCTAGTATCACACACACACTGTCTAGTATCACCACACACTGTCTAGTATCACATACACACTGTCTAGTATCACACACACACTGTCTAGTATCACCACACACACTGTCTAGTTTAACACACACTGTCTAGTATAACATACACTGTCTAGTATCACCCACCCACTGTCTAGTATCACCTCACCCACTGTCTAGTATCACATACACACTGTCTAGTATCACACATACACTGTCTAGTATCACACACACACTGTCTAGTATCACCCACCCACTGTCTAGTATCACACATACACTGTCTAGTATCACACATACACTGTCTAGTATCACCACACACTGTCTAGTATCACACATACACTGTCTAGTATCACATACACACTGTCTAGTATCACACATACACTGTCTAGTATCACCCACCCACTGTCTAGTATCACACCACACACTGTCTAGTATCACACACACTGTCTAGTATCACCACACACTGTCTAGTATCACACACACACTGTCTAGTATCACACACACACTGTCTAGTATCACCACACACTGTCTAGTATCCAACACACACACTGTCTAGTATACACACACACTGTCTAGTACACACACACTGTCTAGTATCCACACACACTGTCTAGTATCACACAACACTGTCTAGTATCACACACACTGTCTAGTATCACACACACACTGTCTAGTATACCACCACACTGTCTAGTATCCACACACACTGTCTAGTATCACACACCACTGTCTAGTATCACATACACACTGTCAGTATCAACATACCACTGTCTAGTATCACAACACACTGTCTAGTATCACAACACACTGTCTAGTATCACCCACACACTGTCTAGTATCACACACACACTGTCTAGTATCACCCACCACTGTCTAGTATCCACAACACACCACACACACTGTCTAGTATCACAACACTGTCTAGTATCACCCACACACTGTCTAGTATCACACAACACTGTCTAGTACACACACACTGTCTAGTATCACCACACACTGTTATCACCCACACACAGTCTTATCACACACACACTCTCTAGTATCACACACACACTGTCTAGTATCACACACACACTGTCTAGTATCACACACCACTGTCTAGTATCAACACACACTGTCTAGTATCACACAACACTGTCTAGTATCACAACACTGTCTAGTATCACAACACACTGTCTAGTATCACCCACCCACTGTCTAGTATCACACACACTGTCTAGTATCACACACACTGTCTAGTATCACACACACTGTCTAGTATCACAACACACTGTCTAGTATCACACACACACTGTCTAGTATCACACATCACTGTCTAGTATCACCACCCACTGTCTAGTATCACACACACACTGTCTAGTATCACACACACTGTCTAGTATCACCACACACTGTCTAGTATCACACACACTGTCTATACACACACACTGTCTAGTATCACACACACTGTCTAGTATCACCACACACTGTCTAGTATCACAACCACTGTCTAGTATCACACACTGTCTAGTATCACCCCCACTGTCTAGTATCACCCACCCACTGTCTAGTATCATACACACTGTCTAGTATCACACACCACTGTCTAGTATCACACACACTGTCTATATCACCCACACTGTCTAGTATCACACATACACTGTCTAGTATCACACACACACTGTCTAGTATCACACACACTGTCTAGTATCACACACACACTGTCTAGTATCACACACACTGTCTAGTGTCACACTCCCACTGTCTATTATCACACACACACTTCACAAAACTGTATCACACACACACTGTTATATACACCACACTGTTAGTATCACACACACTGTCTAGTATCACACACACACTGTCTAGTATCACACACACACTGTCTGTATCACACACACACTGTCTAGTATCACACACACACTGTCTGTATCACACCACATCAGTATCACCACACTGTCTAGTATCACACACTACACTGTCTAGATATCACCCATCCCACTGTCTAGTATCACACATACACCTGTCTAGTATCACACACACACTGTCTAGTATCACACATTACACTGTCTAGTATCAACACTACACTGTATAGTATCACACATACACTGTCTAGTATCACACACACTGTCTAGTATCACCACCTACTGTCTAGTATCATCACACCACTGTCTAGTATCACCATACACACTGTCTAGTATCACACATACCACGTCTAGTATCACCCACCCACTGTCTAGTATCACCACATACACTGTATAGTATCACCCACACACTGTCTAGTATCACCCACCACTGTCTAGTATCACACACCCACTGTCTAGTATCACCCACACACTGTCTAGTATCACACACACTGTCTAGTATCACCCACACACTGTCTAGTATCACCCACACACTGTCTAGTATCACACACACTGTCTAGTATCACCCACCCACTGTCTAGTATCACCCACCCACTGTCTAGTATCACACACACACTGTCTAGTATCACACACCTGTCTAGTACACAACTACTGTCTAGTATCACACACACTGTCTAGTATCACCACCACTGTCTAGTATCACACACACACTGTCTAGTATCACACAACACTGTCTAGTATCACACACACATGTCTAGTATCACACTCACACTGTCTAGTATCAACACACACTGTCTAGTATCACACACACTGTCTAGTATCACCACACACTGTCTAGTATCACACAACACTGTCTAGTATCACACAACACTGTCTAGTATCACACACACACTGTCAGTATCACCCACACACTGTCTAGTATCACACCACACACTGTCTAGTATCACAACACACTGTCTAGTATCACACACACTGTCTAGTATCACACACCACTGTCTAGTACACCCACACACTGTCTAGTATCACACACACTGTCTAGTACACCACACACTGTCAGTATCACCACCACTGTCGTACACACACACTGTCTAGTATACACCTCATCACACACTGTTATACACACCTGTCTAGTATCACACACACACTGTCTAGTATCACACACACACTGTTAGTATCACACACACTGTCTAGTATCACAACACTGTCTAGTAACACAACACTGTCTAGTATCACACACACTGTCTAGTATCACACACCACTGTCTAGTATCACAACACATGTCTAGTATCACATACACACCTGTCTAGTATCACACCACTGTCTAGTATCACACACACTGTCTAGTATCACATACACACTGTCTAGTATAACACACACACTGTCTAGTATCACACACCCACTGTCTAGTATCACACACACACTGTCTAGTATCACACACACTGTCTAGTATCACCCACCACTGTCTAGTATCACACACACACTGTCTAGTATCACACACACTGTCTATATCACACACACACTGTCTAGTATCACACACACACTGTCTAGTATCACACACACTGTCTAGTATCACACATACACTGTCTAGTATCCCCACTGTCTAGTATCACTACACACTGTCTAGTATCACACACCCACTGTCTAGTATCACACACAATGTCTAGTATCACACCATAGTACACAACACTGTCTAGTATCACACACACACTGTCTAGTATCACACAACACTGTCTAGTATCACACACACACTCTAGTATCACACACACTGTCTAGTATCACAACACACTGTCTAGTATCACCACACACTGTCTAGTATCACACCACTGTCTAGTATCACACACAACCCGTCTGTACACACACACTGTCTAGTATCACACACACACCTGTCTAGTATCACACACAACTGTCTAGTATCACACAACACTGTCTAATCCAAAATACACATGTCTAGTATCACACTACACACTGTCTAGTATCACACACACGTCTAGTATCACACATCACACTGTCTAGTATCACACACCACTTCTAGTATCACACAACACTGTCTAGTATCACACAACCACTGTCTAGTATCACACACCCACTGTCTAGTATCACACAACACTGTCTAGTATCACACAACACTGTCTAGTATCAACACCCCACTGTCTAGTATCACCCACCCACTGTCTAGTATCACACACACACTGTCTAGTATCACACATACACCACTGTCTAGTATCCACACAACACTGTCTAGTATCACACCACACACTGTCTAGTATCACACTACCACATCTGTCTAGTATCACACATCACACTGTCTAGTATCACACACAACTGTCTAGTATCACCCACCCACTGTCTAGTATCACACACACACTGTCTAGTATCACACATACACTGTCTAGTATCACACACACTGTCTAGTATCACCCACCCACTGTCTAGTATCACACACACACTGTCTAGTATCACACACACTGTCTCGTACACACCACTGTTCTAGTATCACCCACACTGTCTAGTATCACCCAACCACTGTCTAGTATCACACACACACTGTCTAGTATCACCCACCACTGTCTAGTATCACACACTACACTGTCTAGTATCACACACACTGTCTAGTATCACACCACACTGTCTAGTTACACACAACACTGTCTAGTACCACCAGTCTGTATAATACACTGTCTAGTATCACACACCCACTGTCTAGTATCCACACACACTGTCTAGTATCACACACACTGTCTATATCACACATACACTGTCTAGTATCCACACACACTGTCTAGTATCACACACCCACTGTCTAGTATCACAACACACTGTCTAGTATCACCCACACTGTCTAGTATCACAACACACTTCTAGTATACACACACACTGTCTAGTATCACACACACTGTCTAGTATCACCACCCACTGTCTATATCACACACACACTGTCTAGTACACACACACTGTCTAGTATCACACACACTGTCTAGTATCACACACACACACTGTCTAGTATCACCACACATGTCTAGTATCACACACACACTGTCTAGTAACACACACACTGTCTAGTATCACACACACTGTCTAGTATCACCCACACACTGTCTAGTATCACACACACACTGTCTAGTATCACACACACACTGTCTAGTATCACCCACACACTGTCTAGTATCACCCACCACTGTCTAGTATCACACACACACTGTCTAGTATCACACACACACTGTCTAGTATCACACACACTGTCTAGTATCACCCACCCACTGTCTAGTATCACACACACACTGTCTAGTATCACACACACTGTCTAGTATCACCACATACCCACTGTCTAGTATCACCACCACTGTCAGTATCACACACACAGTATCACACACACACTGTCTAGTATCACACACACTGTCTAGTATCACCACACACTGTCTAGTATCACACACACACTGTCTAGTATCACACACCCACTGTCTAGTATCACACACACACTGTCTAGTATCACACACACTGTCTAGTATCACCCACCACTGTCTAGTATCACACATCACTGTCTAGTATCAACACACACTGTCTAGTATCACACACACTGTCAGTATCACACACACACTGTCTAGTACACACACACACTGTCTAGTATCACACATACACGTCTAGTATCACACACACTGTCTAGTATCAACACACTGTCTAGTATCACAACACACTGTCTAGTATCACACACCTGTCTAGTATCACACCACTGTCTAGTATACACACACACACTGTCTAGTATCCACACATACACACCACACTGTCACTATCACCACTCTAGTATCACAACACACTGTCTAGTATCCACACACACTGTCTAGTATCACCACACACTGTCTAGTATCACACAACACACTGTCTAGTATCAACAACACTGTCTAGTACACACACACTCTTAACACCACACACACCTGTCTAGTATCACACATACACTGTCTAGTACACATACACGTCATATCACACAACCTGTAATCACAACACACTGTCTAGTATCACAACACACTGTCTAGTATCACACACACTGTCTAGTATCACACACCACTGTCTAGTATCACACACCACTGTCTAGTATCACACACACTGTCTAGTATCACCACCCACGTCTAGTATCACCACCCACTGTCAGTATCACACACCACTGTCTAGTATCACAACACTGTCTAGATCACACCCGTCTAGTATCACCCACCCACTGTCTAGTATCACACACACTGTCTAGTATCACACACACACTGTCTAGTATCACACACACTGTCTAGTATCACACATACACTGTCTAGTATCACACACACTGTCTAGTATCACACACACTGTCTAGTATCACACACACTGTCTAGTATCACATACACATCTATATCCATCACTGTCTATATCACCACACTGTCTTACACCACACTGTCTAGTACACCCACATGTCTAGTATCACAACACACTGTCATATCAACACTGTCTATATACACACACTGTCTAGTATCACACACACACTGTCTGTCACCACACACTGTCATATCACATACACACTGTCTAGTATCACACACACACTGTCTAGTATCACACACCACTGTCTAGTATCACACATAATGTCTAGTATACCCACCCTGTCTAGTATCACACACACCACCCACTGTCTAGTATCACATACACTGTCTAGTCACACAAATGTCTAGTATCACACATAACTGTCTAGTATCACCCCACACTGTCTAGTACACACACACTGTCTAGTATCACACCACACTGTCTAGTATCACACACACTGTCTAGTATCACACACACACTGTCTGTATCACACACACGTCTAGTATACAACAACTGTCTAGTATCACACACACTGTCTAGTATCACACACACTGTCTAGTATACACACCACTGTCTAGTACACACATACACTGTCTAGTATCACACACACTGTCAGTACACACACACACTGTCTATATCACACACCACTGTCTATATCACCACTACCACTGTCTAGTACACACATACACTGTCTAGTATCACACACACTGTCTAGTATCACACTACATGTCTAGTATCACCACAGTCTAGTATCACACACACACTGTCTAGTATACCCACACTGTCTAGTACACACACACACTGTCTAGTATCACACACCACTGTCTAGTATCACCACCCACTGTTCTAGTATCACCCTACACTGTCTAGTATCACATACCACTGTCTAGTATTCACACAACCACTGTCTAGTACTCACACACACACTGTCTATGTATCACACACACACACCCACTGTCTAGTATCACCCCACCCACTGTCTAGTATCACCCACCCCACTGTCTAGTATCACATACACACTTGCTAGTATCACATACAACTGTCTAGTATCACACCACCCACTGTCTAGTACTCACCCACACACTGTCTAGTATCACACTACACACTGTCTAGTATCACACACCACACTGTCTAGTATCACCCACCCACTGTCTAGTATCACACACACACTGTCTAGTATCACCCTACACTGTCTAGTATCACACACACACTGTCTAGTATCACCACACACTGTTCTAGTATCACACACACTGTCTAGTATCACACAACACTGTCTAGTATCACCCACCCACTGTCTAGTATCACCCACCCACTGTCTAGTATCACACACACTGTCTAGTATCACCCACACACTGTCTAGTGTCACCCACCCACTGTCTAGTATCACATACACATTGTCTAGTATCACCCACCCACTGTCTAGTATCACCCACCCACTGTCTAGTATCACACATACACTGTCTAGTATCACCCACCAACTGTCTAGTATCACCACCCAATGGTCTAGTATCACACATACACTGTCTAGTGTCAACCACCCCATTTGTCTAGTATACCCACCACTGTATAGTATCCACCCACACTCTGTTAGTATCACCCCACCCACTGTCTAGATTCACATACACACTGTCTAGTATCACATATACACACTGTCTAGTATCACACACACCCACCTGTCTAGTATCACCCACACCACTGTCTAGTATCACATACACACTGTCTAGTATCACACCTACACTGTCTAGTATCACCCACCACTGTCTAGTATCACACACACACACTGTCTAGTATCACACATCACTGTCCTAGTATCACACACACACTGTCTAGTATCCACACACTGTCTCAGTATCACCCACCACGTCTAGTATCACACACACTGTCTAGTATCACACACACTGTCTAGTATCACCCACCCACTGTCTAGTATCACACACACACTGTCTAGTATCACACACCCACTGTCTAGTATCACACACCCACTGTCTAGTATCACACACCCACTGTCTAGTATCACCCACCCACTGTCTAGTATCACACACACTGTCTAGTATCACCACACACTGTCTAGTATCACCTACCCACTGTCTAGTATCACACATACACTGTCTAGTATCACCCATACCACTGTCTAGTATCACACACCCACTGTCTAGTATCACACATACACTGTCTAGTATCACCCACACACTGTCTAGTATCACCCACTACACTGTCTAGTATCACACCCACTGTCTAGTATCACCCACCCACTGTCTAGTATCACACATACACTGTCTAGTATCACCCACCAACTGTCTAGTATCACACACACTGTCTAGTATCACATCACACACTGTCTAGTATCAGCCACACACTGTCTAGTATCACACACCCACTGTCTAGTATCACACACCCACTGTCTAGTATCACCCACCCACTGTCTAGTATCACCACACACACTGTCTAGTATCACACATACACTGTCTAGTATCACCACACACTGTCTAGTATCACACATACACTGTCTAGTATCACCCACCCACTGTCTAGTATCACACATACACTGTCTAGTATCACACACACACTGTCTAGTATCACACATACACTGTCTAGTATCACACACACTGTCTAGTATCACCAACCCACTGTCTAGTATCACATACACACTGTCTAGTATCACACACACACTGTCTAGTATCACATACACACTGTCTAGTATCACACACACACTGTCTAGTATCACACATACACTGTCTAGTATCACCCACCCACTGTCTAGTATCACACACACACTGTCTAGTATCACACATACACTGTCTAGTATCACACATACACTGTCTAGTATCACCCACCCACTGTCTAGTATCACACACCACTGTCTAGTATCACACATACACTGTCTAGTATCACACATACACTGTCTAGTATCACACACCCACTGTCTAGTATCACATACACTGTCTAGTGTCACATACACTGTCTAGTGTCACCCACACACTGTCTAGTATCACACACCCACTGTCTAGTATCACACACACACTGTCTAGTATCACACATACACTGTCTAGTATCACCCACCCAATGTCTAGTATCACCCACCCACTGTCTAGTATCACACACACACACTGTCTAGTATCACACATGCACTCTCTAGTATCACGCATACACTGTCTAGTATCACACACCCACTGTCTAGTATCACACACACTGTCTAGTATCACATACACTGTCTAGTATTACACACCCACTGTCTAGTATCACATACACTGTCTAGTATCACACATACACTGTCTAGTATCACACACACAATGTCTAGTGTCACCCACCCACTGTCTAGTATCACATACACTGTCTAGTGTCACCCACACACTGTCTAGTATCACCCACCCACTGTCTAGTATCACCCACACACTGTCTAGTTTCACATACACTATCTAGTGTCACCCACCCACTGTCTAGTGTCACGCACTCAATGCCTAGAATCACACACACACACTTCTAGTATCACCCGTACACTGTCTAGTATCACACACACACTGTCTAGTATCACACATACACTGTCTAGTATCACACATACACTGTCTAGTATCACCCACCCACTGTCTATTATCACACATACACTGTCTAGTATCACCCACCCACTGTCTAGTATCACACATACACACAGTCTAGTATCACATACACACTGTCTAGTATCACAAACACACTAGTATCACATACACTGTCTAGTATCACACATACACTGTCTAGTATCAACCACCCACTGTCTAGTATCACCCACCCACTGTCTAGTATCACACACACACTGTCTAGTATCACACACACACTGTCTAGTATCACACACACACTGTCTAGTATCACCCACCCACTGTCTTGTATCACATACACACTGTCTAGTATCACCCACACACTGTCTAGTATCACCCACCCACTGTCTAGTATCACACATATACTGTCTAGTATCACACATACACTGTCTAGTATCACCCACCCACTGTCTAGTTTCACATACACACTGTCTAGTATCACATACACACTGTCTAGTATCACACATACACTGTCTAGTATCACACATACACTGTCTAGTATCACATACACATTGTCTAGTGTCACACATACACTGTCTAGTATCACCCACACACTGTCTAGTATCACACATACACTGTCTAGTATCACACACACACTGTCTAGTATCACCCACCCACTGTCTAGTTTCACATACACACTGTCTAGTATCACATACACACTGTCTAGTATCACACATACACTGTCTAGTATCACACATACACTGTCTAGTATCTAGTGTGATACTAGATACCCACTGTCTAGTATCACCCACCCACTGTCTAGTATCACATACACACTGTCTAGTATCGCACACACTGTCTAGTATCACCCACACACTGTCTAGTATCACCCACCCACTGTCTAGTATCACACATACACTGTCTAGTATCACCCACACACTGTCTACTGTCACCCACTCAATGCCTAGTGTCACCCACCCACTGTCTAGTGTCACCCACCCACGGTCTATAATCACACACACACACTTCTAGTATCACTCACCCACTGTCTAGAATCACACACACACACACTTCTAGTATCACCCATACACTGTCTAGTATCACATACACACTGTCTAGTATCACCCACACACTGTCTAGTATCACACACACTGTCGAGTATCACCCACCCACTGTCTAGGCTCACCCACACACTGTCTAGAATCACCCTCATACTGTCTAGTATCATGGACAGAGACGGGTTAATGCAGGCTTCATTATATAAACACAGGAGTCGTACACGACAATTCACGAGACAGAAACACAACAGGAGTCGTACACGACAATTCACGAGACAGAAACACAACAGGAGTCGTACACGACAATTCACGAGACAGAAACACAACAGGAGTCGTACAGGACAATTCACGAGACAGAAACACAACAGGAGTCGTACACGACAATTCACGAGACAGAAACACAACAGGAGTCGTACACGACAATTCACGAGACAGAAACACAACAGGAGTCGTACACGACAATTCACGAGACAGAAACACAACAGAAAACGTACAAAGGTCAGCAGAGCCTTGGACAGAAGACAGGACAGACTATGGTGCAAGAATACATTGACGAAGGTAGAAAAAATCAGTGGATGACAGTCGGTGAACCTAGTATATGCACGTGTGTGTTGTGTATAACAATTCCATGATTTACCCTGTGTAATCGCCTTATCCAACAAAATGACACAAGATATTTTCATGCATTTACTTGTAGCAGAATTCTATCCCGCTGTTGGTGTTTGTAAACAGCGAAGGCTGATATAAATGTACTGGTATTATTTGGTGTGCTATCTTCTGTCTATTTAGATGTTTATTTATTGATCTGGTCAATTACCTGTTTCCCCCTCGCACAAATGTGTTTCTATGAAACATTGTTGTTCAATGACATGTTTGTTTTATAAAATATTCTTTTATCGTATCCTGTTGTGTTTGTTGTTTTTTGTATCGGTAGCTGCCTCGACCAGGGTAATCATTCATTCAAATCAATCCTACAAATCAATCATTCAAATCAATCAGACAATCATTAACAAGTGCACAGAAATAAGATAGTTACTCAGAAAGGTTCAAGATGAAATCACGTATCCGGAATCACATGAAAACAATACAAAATAACACAAAGTAATGCAGCTTTACAGAACAGAGTTACAATATATAATCACGGAGAAGATCCTCCAGTGACTACATTAAGGCATAAGAATGGGATGAGGAGAATAAACTGATGAAGAAAATGAGAACAATGAAGAGAGAATGCAAATTTAAAAGAAAAATATTTGCTACTTATCTCAGAATCTCAGGTTGCGATACTAACATAAATTCCAATCCATTCCAATCCAATTTGTGGTACGAGTACCCCCTGTCAGCCTTCGAGTTTTCGACTTGGCTATGTAGGGGTGTCTATGGTGTAGCTTGAAGTTTCTTTTTCGTACTTTGGGCTGCTTGTTTTCAGCTTCTCGACTTCTGATGGGTTGATTGCGTTCGTTACTTTCTTGATGTGGTTTTTCATGTCTGGACAGAGTCGCGCACTTTTTGAGGCCTGGAGTTGTGTACCCAGCCCGTCATATGGTGCTGTTTCCTTCAGGGAGTTTTACCTGTCGTTTTCTATGCTCCAGTAATTGTGATCGTTTGGGCGTCTTCTTGGTCTTCCTTCATTTCGTGTGTTGTGGGCGGTTCGCCAGTTCGATCTTGGTGGGGAGCGATATCGTACTTCCTCTGTTGCTTCTTTTTCTGTCTGTGCTCTTGCATCTTCTGGTTCGGGTTTAGACCTTGCTACTCTAATATAGTAGGGGGTTAAGGACGTTGTTCCTAATCCCGTATACTCTCGTCCGAAACGCAGCCAGCTAGATGAGATTCGGAGCGGATTGCGTTGCATTGGTTACTTGCGGGGGTATGTGAGCCGGTCCTTCAGAAAGCAATGGCAAACTACTGAATGTAGCACTTGCCAAGACATCAACAAGAGCTGAAAAATGCTGCTGTTGCCTAAAATGTCCTGTAAAGGATATGCGGAAAAAAGAACTCTTATATAGACAGCCGTGGGAGTGTGTGGGTCATGGGGAACGGGGTAGGGGATGGTAACGGTTCAGTGAAGATCCCAGGTAAAAGAGGGGGAGAAGTACACGAAAGAAAGGGGGAGGGGGGTAAGGCGGGAAACTGGAAGCAATGGAGATGTGGTGGTGGTCCGAGAGTGAAAACTAAAATGGACTGCCCCGGTGGATGTCCATACAATGCATGAGTGGGTGCCAGTGAGTGGGTCGGCCATAGTGGAGGAATATTAAAGAGCAATGACGTGTGCACCGAAGTATGATGGTAACGTAACTTTCTCTGCAATGTCTCCACCTTGAAGAGGCAGAGGGGCTTGCTTGTTCCAATGACCCCAAGCGCTATGCCGACGGTAGCACAGCTACTGGTAAGGTCTCTCATGTCGGACAGGTCAAGGGGTAGGAACCAGACCAAGATAGACACACCTGCTACCTTGTAGGTAGACCTAAACTCCCATCACAGATTTTCAATCAGAGGATATCAGGCCACACGTTACTACCGCGAACGACACAAAGGAGGAGTTCTAATACTTACACGAAATACAATACCTTGCGTCGAAGTATCTGTGATCTCTGACAACCAAACGGAAATTATAGGTGTTGATATAATGATAAAAGGCGTGAAAATAAGAATTTACAATCTGTATAGCCCAGCAGATAAGGACCTTATACTCTCAAACATGAAAATAACTGACACAAACTGCATTATTGTCGGAGACTTTAATAGCCGTTCAGAAATATGGGAATACCCAGATACTGACAAAAGAGGAGATGAAGTGGAGGACTGGGAAATAGATTCAAATCTCCATCTACTCAACAAAGCGGATGACACACCGAGCTTCTACTCCAGAAGATGGTTTACCACTCCTACTCCAGACTTAGCTTTCTGCACAGAAGATATCCTCCACAAAATCGATCGCCATGTGATTGACCAATTAGCAGGTAGTGACCACAAACCAATCAAGCTTGTAATGAATATGGAGTATGTTCCACAGGAGCAAAAGCCTTTGCCCCGCTGGAATTACAAACGAGCAGATTGGGACAGATTTGGCATACTAACAGACAAATACTGTAAAAATATAAAAACACTACATGACAAAGTGAAACAAATGGTGGAAAGTCTAAACAAAGTAATTATACAGGAGGCCTACTGCAAATTTTGGAGGACAAAGTTAAAGACGCCAGGAAGACAGCAGAGAGAGAGAGAGAGAGAGAGAGAGAGAGAGAGAGAGAGAGAGAGAGAGAGAGAGAGAGAGAGAGAGAGAGAGAGAGAGAGAGAGAGAGAGAGAGAGAGAGAGAGAACAAACAACTGAAGCAAACATCTCTCTCAAAGTCGCAAAATATAAAAAAAAACAGTAAATCAAACAACAAGAGACTGTTGGAGGGGAAAAAAAAATTAGAAAACCTGAACTTTGACAGGGATGGAAACAAACTATGGAAACTAGTGAAAGCCATGAACAATGAGAGACTCGGAAACAAACACATAACAATTAATCCAGGAAATGCCTTGCTTTTAGAAAAAAAAAAGGCTGCAAATGCACTTAACGGAACACTATGCCAGTGCAAACCACATTGATATTACAACCGAACAGACGAAAGCAATCAAAGATAAACAGATAGCATCATAGTAATACGAAGACAGCAGCAGAATATATGACGGCAAGATCTAACAATGGAAGAAATGGAACAGGCAATGAATACCCTAAAAAAGAAGAAATCACCAGGAAAGGATGGAATCACAAAAGAAATGCTAATAGGACTAGGCACTAAAGCAAACACGAAACTACTAGCAGTTCTAAATTACAGCTGGAAGAGAGGAATAGTCCCACAGGCATGGAAGGAAGCCATACTAATACCAGTCAAAAGGAAAGGAAAAGACCTTGAAGAACCAAATGGCTATCGACCTATAAGTTTACTTAGCCGTGTAGGAAAATTATTGGAACGTATTATCAATGGCAGGCTAACATGGCATCTGGAAGAAAACAAACTCTTAACACCACACCAAGCAGGATTCAGAAAGTACAGATCCACTGAAGATCAAATAACCTATATAGCTCAGGAAATAGAAGATGCCTTCCAAGAGAAAATGCACACACTAGCGGTCTGGAAAGATTTAGAAAAAGCATTTGATAAAGTATGGAAGGAAGGAATGAAAGTAAAACTGCAATAATTGATGGCTTGTGGGAAAATATACAAATGGATCAGCCACTACCTTGGGAACAGAACTGCCGGGACAAAAGTACAAGGAAAACCCAGCAAAATGATGCTGTTGGAGCAAAATGTCCCCCAAGGGGGAGTTCTGTCACCAACATTGTTCTTTACATATATAAATGACATCACAGAGAATTTTCCAACCAGAGTACACACATCTTCCTTTGCAGATGACCCAAACATATTAACATCTGAAGAATATATTAAAAGACGCTTAAGTCGACTTCATTGCACCGGGTTTTATCCCATATGGCACGGTCTCTTTCCGCAGCGCGGAAAGCGTCGCACCAAGCACGAACTCCGTAGCTCTAGCGACGACCCACAGGAGTCTCTGAAAAATTTAACTCGTGAACCGAAGGACGCGGCCCGGAATCGAACCTACAACTTTCGGAGCCCGAGTCAAACGGCTTGACCACTTCGCCACGGAGACTCCATGAAGAATATATTAGTACAGCTAACAGCAGAATACAGCAAGCCTTAATAACGCTAGAGGACTGGTCAAAATCATGGCTAGTCAAGATAAGTGAGGAGAAAACAACATGCACAGTGTTCTCCCTCTCAAATAAAACTCAGCAACCTAAGCTGGTATTGAATGGAAAAATATTGCGCCATGAAGAAAATCCAAACTATCTAGGAGTCACCTTTGATCGTCGCCTGACATGGAAGACACAGGTTGAGAAAACTCGAACAAGAGCAAGGCAGAGAATGGCAATCATGAAAAAGCTTGCTGGACAACGTAGGGAACAGATGAGAAAGTTCTCAAGAAGTTATATACTGGACGGGTGAGGCCAGTACTGGAATATGGCACCTCAGCTTGGGCAACAGCAGCTAAGTCAAACTTTAACAAAATGTCCAAAATCAAGGAATGCGAATCATAACTGGAAACCTGAAAACAACCCCTATTAATGAACTAGAAAAGATCACTTGTTTACAACCACTGCAGGATAGAAGAGGTAGTAGAGCCCAGCAACAAGCAGACAAATTTAGAAGATTGATAGGCCATCCCATGTATAAAAGGTTTAATGGTTTTAGAAAGGGAAGACTGAAGCGTAGCAACTTTGTAGAAACTGTAAAAAGGAAGATTGCTAAACTTAACATATCAAAGGTCAAACCCATTTACAATGCACAAATGTTCCACGCTTGGAGACAGCAGCAACTGCCTGAGATGATAGAAAGCATTCATGGTATTGAGAAAAAGAACACCCAGAATGAAACAAAAAGAAGAAATATCACCCTAAACTATATAAAAGAACATTACCCAAGTAGCAAATGAACTCATGCATATACAGATGGATCAGTCAAACATTCAATAGAAAATGGGGGGGGGGGGGGGGGGAATTCTCCTGAATCTAAACAATGAAATGGGGGAGGGATAAACCTCAGTCAGTGGCAAGTGGAAAATTCTCAAGTAACTTCACAGCAGAGGTAGAAGCTTTGATGGAGGAAAATAAAGAGAAGCAAATAGCTATCTTCACAGATGCAAAGTCAGCTATCTCAATGCTGAAGAGCACAAACAGCACAGAACTAGTAGATCAGCTATACCATCGTATGGTCGATTCTTATCTCCACCTACACGAAACTTCATCACATGGTATTTGTCAGAATCTTGCATTCAGCAGTAACACAGGCTCGTAATCACTAACAGATGTGATACAAACACTGTCACAGAATGACTTTACGTGACACACTGCAAATACAATTCAAACACTTTATTCACACGTCTCACTCATCACAATCATTACATGCATCGCGCAATTACAATAGCGATGCCATAATACAATCAATAGATATATAAATGCAATGTATACAACTCACACTCTACATACCAGCGCACAGTCTCCTATACTCACACAGGCTTTCTATCTATTAGCATTCATACACACACGTCATACGAGCACCATTCAATCCGTCTGTCCAGTACAACAGTCCCAAGCCGTCTGGCGCTAACCGCTGTGAGTTCTCGCTAGTCGGGGTTGTGTCCCTGCGTGGACTTCATGTCCCACGCATGCACCGACTGACCATTCCTGTCACAGAGTGGTTAGTGTCGCTCGCAGGCGGACCTGGCCGTAATTGCCAGGCGTCGTTGACGACGACGCGGTAGAACTGGTGGGGAGATTATGACAGTATTTTTATTTTAATTCGCATATCCTTTTACAGGATATCGCTGTCAACAGCAGCATCTTTCAGCTGTCTGTTGATTTCTTGGCAAGATTACGCTCAGTAGTTTGCCATTGCTTTCTGAGCGGCCGGCTCAGTTATCCCGCAAGTCACCAGCGGTGGACGAACCGCTCCCAGTTCTCGCCCGCTACGAGACTCTGCGTGATAAACGGGATTACGGAGAAAATGATGTAACCCCTCGGCCAGAGAGACCGGCACCACATGGTATGGTCGAAACAATTACAGTGAAGACAAGGAACATAACCCCTTTACTAGAAGTAACCTTCAATTTTTTTAATAAATTACATTTTTACGTCCCTTGAGTGCTCGAACAAGATTCTAACCTCCAGCGTCCTTGGCAACAAAGTTGAGTGTTGTTAGGCACCAGTACCACACAGTATATTAATCTTGCTTCACTGTGCCGACCCATATCATGTGGATTACCGGTTGTCTTATCTTATACACCATCATTGCGATATTTGATCCTGGAATACTTGGTATAACTATCAACCCCACTGACGCCTATTTCATATAGTGAAGCTTCGTATGTTTAGACCTCCTAATTTTGCATATCCCATGTGACATATCACAGGTTCTATACTGAACCCTTCTTCGTCCCCCTCCTCTCTCTCAGTCTCTCTCTCCATCCTTTCTTATATATACCATTTTCTTCCATCATGTGCCATGCCGTAAGCGACGGCCGTCATGATTCGCCATTTCATTCGATCGCCAGAGTCGTGGATCAGTTCACTGTTCTTGTCTCGACCATGCCACGTGGTCAAGTCATTCAGGTATTTACTTCTCTGTCTTCCCCTTGTTCACTTCCCATCGATCTTGCCAGTTGTCACCAAGTTGTCTAATTTATTTCTTTGCATATGTCTAAAAATTGTTGACTGTCTACGTCTAATTTCTCTAATCAGTTTACGATTTTCATTTGTTTCTTGTAGGACTTGGTCGTTGGTTTTTCTGTTTGTCCATGGTATTCTTTGCATTCTCCTCAGAAACCACATTTCCACAGCCCTAAGATGTTTTTTCGGCTTGACTGCTCATTGTCCATGCTTCACATCCATACAAAAGCACAGGCTCTATGTAGCATCTCAACACTCTTGTCTCATAGCAATTGACATCTTTATACTGGTCTATATGTTTTTCTTCTTGCTAAAAGCTACCTTCACCATGGCGATTTTTGTTCTAATCTCTTCAAGGCATCTCCCATCAGATGTTATTACTGTTCCGGATAATTGTACCGATTCACTTGTTGAAGAATATTCCCAATTACTTGTATATTACATTGTGGTATTTCTTTCTTCCTAGTGAGGACCACAATCTGAGTCTTCTTACATTTTAATTCTAACCCTCGTTGTTCACTGTGTACAACAACCGCATCTACTAAATGTTGCAGGTCCTGCTCATTGTCTGCAATCAATACTGTATCATTAGCATCTTAAATGTTATTGATGTATCTTCCTCCAGTGAAGATTCCTTTAATATCTTGTACATTTCTGACAATATTTTCTCTATACAGGGAAAACAGATCTGTTGACATTACACATCCCGTGTCACACCTCTCTTATTATGTTGATATTGGCCTACTTCATTATCAATTCTGATGGCAGCTTGTTTCCAATATATGTCTTTTTACAAATCTAAGCTCTTTCCCATCAATTTGTAGATCTTCAAGCATCTCTATCATATTGATATGTCTCACTTTATCGAAAGCATTTGTGTAGTCAATAAAGCAAAGATGTATATCTTTATTTACTTCTATAGAACGTTCAATTAATGTTCTCAGCATATACACAGCCTTTGCCTTCTACAAACCCACATTGTTCTTCCCCTATTTCAGGTTGTATTTTCCTCCTAACACTTTGCTTGATAATTAGCAAAATCTTCGTGATGTGATATACCATACACATATGTATGAATGCCGATCTCCGTGGCGAAGGTCTTACGGGCCTGGTTCGTAATCCCGTATACCCGCGTTCGAAACACAGTTGCGCGCGATTTGCCAGCAGACCACGTTGCCTTGCTTTGCGTTGGTATCGGTACCGGTCGTTTAGAAGGCAATGACAAACTGCTGAACGTAAACTTGTACAGCGGCAGAAATGTTGGTGTTGACTGCGATGTCCTGTAAAAAGGATATGAAAAACTCTGTATGTATATGGTTGTATGAATGTTTGATTATGTGTTTAGATGTATGTATGTGCGCTCACCATATCAGTCCACCCAGACTTTAGAATTTACCTGGTACACATAAAAGAGCACAGAAAATGCGTTTCGTTATTACCACAATCATACTTAAGTGCACAAACAATGGCTCTTTAACATTGGCCCACAGGCCAACCCATTACTGGCACCAACTCATACATCGTACGGACACCCACCGGGTCACTCCTTAATCGTTTTCACTTTCGGAACACCATCACATCTCCATCCCTTCCAGTTTTGCCTGCCTTACCTTCCTCCTCCTTTTTCATATCCCCGTTACACTCATTGCCCTGGAATCTTCACTGAACCGTTACCATCAAACACCAGACCCCCATGACCCACAGACTCCCACGGATGTCTATATAAGATTCAGAGTATCAAGGTGAAATTCATGTTTGTATCACAGCCTGTTTATCTGAGATAGTTGTAGCAAAATTATGTTTTTTTTCTTCAAAAGTTTCATTTTCTCTTCATTGTTCTCATTTGTTCACCTTTTCATTCTTCTCAGCCGGTCTCTCTGGCCGAGGGGTTACAACACTTTCTCCGTAATCCCGTTTATCACGCAGAGTCTGGTAGCAGGGCGAGAGCTGGGAGCGGTTCTACCCCCGCTGGTGACTTGCGGGATAACTGAGCCGGCCGCTCAGAAAGCAATGGCAAACTACTGAGCGTAATCTTGCCAAGAAATCAACAGACAGCTGAAAGATGCTGATGTTGACAGCGATGTCCTGTAAAGGATATGCCAAACATTTTTTTTCATTCTTCTCAGCTCGTTCGCATGCCATAATGTAGTCACTGGAGGATCTTCTCCGTGATTATATATGTTGTGTTTTGTGTATATATTTGTTTGCTGATGAAGGCTAGTCGCCACAACGTCCTGTGGTTTCAGTAATTGTGTTCTGTAAAGTTGCATTACTTTGTGTTATTTTATATTGTATACATTGCTCGCAGGAATGTGTGGCGGTTGTCGCTCTTGCCTGGTCCATTCAGGCTGACATGAGCAGTTGTCGGACAGTCGGATGTGGTGCTCGTGTTTGCGACTTGTTTCTTGACATCTCTGCCAGCATCGCTGGCTGCTGAGGATGGGGACGGAGCGCTTATGGGAATGTCCCGAATGCTGTGATGTCGGTTCCTAAATCAATCAATCAATCTCTGCCAGCAATGAATATATTAGTGTTGAATCAAATCTCAGGAGGAAAACGAGGGGGTTGGGGGAATTGGGTGGGGAAATCCCCTCAGACTTTGAGCTCACCAGTTCGAGCCCCACCATAGGACACGTCATCTCTAGAAGGATGATCTCTAATGTCACACGTCCCCATAGGACACGTCATCTTTAGAAGAATTATTTCTAACTTCACACGTCCACGGGTTGCTGAAGTTATGAGCTGCGGTGGAACGTGCCTCCACGGGTAGATGGAGCCGTCAGCTGGGGTGGAACCTGCCTCCACGGGTAGATGGAGCCGTCAGCTGGGGTGGAACCTGCCTCCACGGGTAGATGGAGCCGTGAGCTGGAACCTGCCTCCACGGGTAGATGGAGCCGTGAGCTGGAACCTGCCTCCACGGGTAGATGGAGCCGTGAGCTGGAACCTGCCTCCACGGGTAGATGGAGCCGTGAGCTGGGGTGGAACCTGCCTCCACGGATAGATGGAGCCGGGGGCTGTGAGATGTCACCACTGATAAGAACACAGATGTCACCACAGACCGTGATGTCAATCCCAGTGATGATCTACTCCTGGTGCCTGTAATAAGCACCTAATTTGTTGTGGCACACGCCAGTCATATCAGAATTCACCCACACAAGAGACAGTCATGCCAGAAATCACCCACACAAGAGGCCAGTGATAACAGAAATCATCCACACAAGAGGCCAGTGATAACAGAAATCATCCACACAAGAGGCCAGTGATAACAGAAACCACCCGCACAAAGATACCAGTGATGTCAGACAGCACCCATAAAGATCCAGTGATGTCCGAAACCTCCCCCCCCCCCCTTCCTCCCTACAAGAGACCAGTGATGCCAGAGAGCACCAACATAAGAGACCAGTGATGCCAGAGAGCACCAACATAAGAGACCAGTGATGCCAGAGCCCAACATAAGAGACCAGTGATGCAGAGAGCACCAACATAAGAGACCAGTGATGCCAGAGAGCACCAACATAAGAGACCAGTGATGCCAGAGAGCACCAACATAAGAGACCAGTGATGCCAGAGAGCACCAACATAAGAGACCAGTGATGCCAGAGAGCACCCACACAAGAGACCAGTGATGCCAGAGAGCACCCACACAAGTGACCAGTGATGCCAGAGAGCACCCACACAAGAGACCAGTGATGCCAGAGAGCACCCACACAAGCGACCAGTGATGCCAGAGAGCAGCCACACAAGCGACCAGTGATGCCAGAGAGCAGCCACACAAGAGACCAGTGATGCCAGAGAGTACCCACACAAGAGACCAGTGATGCCACAGAGTACCCACACAAGAGACCAGTGATGCCAGAGAGCACCCACACAAGAGTCCAGTGATGCCACAGAGTACCCACACAAGACACCAGTGATGCCAGAGAGCACCCACACAAGACACCAGTGATGCCAGAGAGCACCCACACAAGAGACCAGTGATGCCAGAGAGCACCCACACAAGAGACCAGTGATGCCAGAGAGCACCCACACAAGAGACCAGTGATGCCAGAGAGCACCCACACAAGAGACCAGTGATGCCAGAGAGCACCCAAAAAAGATACCAGTGATGTCAGAGAGCACCCACACAAGAGACCAGTGATGCCAGAAATAACCCACACAAGATACCAGTGATGTCAGAAAGCACCCACACAAGAGACCAGCGATGCCAGCAAACGTCTGAAGGGAGTCTCCATTGTTACGCCGTTTGTCTCACTCTACAAAGGTTTCAGGTTCGATTCAGGGCTACGTCATTCGATTCACGAGTGCAGTTTATAAGGAGACTCCTGGGGGTCGTCGTTGGAGCTGCGGAGATTGTTCTGTGTAGCCCTGGGGAAAGTGACCCAGCCATGTGGCATGAAACCCGGTGCAATGAAGTCGATCCTCTCACCTTTTCAACCAGTTTTAAAATCACATTTCTGAGGGATGGGAAAGCTGCTGGTATCCCAGGACATGCTGTAAAACTAATATTAACACATCAACTGAACTACAGCATACACTATCTACCGGATCTGGATGGCTGAAGGGACACCGGCAGGCTCGAGTGGTTATCTGAGGGACTGGAGGGACACCGACAGACTGAAGAGTGTATCTGGGGGACTGGGAGGACACAGACTGAAGAGTGTATCTAGGGGACTGGGGGGACAAAGATAGACTGGAGAGTATATCTGAGGGACTGGAGGGACAGCGACAGACTGGAGAGTATATCTGGGGGACTGAGAGGACACACACAGACTGGAGAGTATACCTGGGGGACTGGGAGGACACAGACAGACTGGAGAGTATATCTGGGGGACAGCGACAGACTGGAGAGTATACCTGGGGGATTGGGAGGACACAGACAGACTGGAGAGTATATCTGGGGGATTGAGAGGACACAGACAGACTGGAGAGTATACCTGGGGGGGACACAGACAGACTGGAGAGTATATCTGGGGGGACACAGACAGACTGGAGAGTATATCTGGGGGGACACAGACAGACTGGAGAATATATCTGGGGGGACACAGACAGACTGGAGAATATATCTGGGGGACTGGGAGGACACAGACTGGAGAGTATACCTGGGGGACTGGGAGGACACAGACAGACTGGAGAGTATACCTGGGGGACTGGGAGAACACAGACAGACTGGAGAGTATACCTGGGGGACTGGGAGGACACAGACAGACTGGAGAGTATATCTGGGGGACTGGAGGGACACAGACAGACTGGAGAGTATATCTGGGGGGGGGGGGGACTGGGGGGACACAGACAGACTGGAGAGTATATCTGGGGGACTGGAGGGACACAGACAGACTGGAGAGTATATCTGGGGGGGGGGGGGGGACTGGGAGGACACAGACAGACTGGAGAGTATATCTGGGGGGACTGGGAGGACACAGACAGACTGGAGAGTATACCTGGAAGGGGGGGGGGAACTGGAGGGACACAGACAGACTGGAGAATATATGTGGGGGACTGGGAGGACACAGACTGGAGAGTATATCTGGGGGGACACAGACAGACTGGAGAGTATACCTGGGGGGATTGGGAGGACACAGACAGACTGGAGAGTATATCTGGGGGGACACCGACAGACTGGAGAGTATACCTGGGGGACTGGGAGGACACAGACAGACTGGAGAGTATATCTGGGGGACGGGGAGGACACAGACAGACTGGAGAGTATATCTGGGGGACTGGAGGACACCGACAGACTGGAGAGTATATCTGGGGGACTGGGAGGACACAGACAGACTGGAGAGTATATCTGGGGGGGGGGGGGGGGGGAGGGGGGGACTGGGAGGACACAGACAGACTGGAGAGTATATCTGGGGGGACTGGGAGGACACAGACAGACTGGAGAGTATACCTGGAAGGGGGGGGGGGGACTGGAGGGACACAGACAGACTGGAGAATATATGTGGGGGACTGGGAGGACACAGACTGGAGAGTATATCTGGGGGGACACAGACAGACTGGAGAGTATACCTGGGGGGATTGGGAGGACACAGACAGACTGGAGAGTATATCTGGGGGGACACAGACAGACTGGAGAGTATACCTGGGGGACTGGGAGGACACAGACAGACTGGAGAGTATATCTGGGGGACTGGGAGGACACAGACAGACTGGAGAGTATATCTGGGGGACTGGAGGACACCGACAGACTGGAGAGTATATCTGGGGGGACTGGGAGGACACAGACAGACTGGAGAGTATATCTGGGGGACTGGGAGGACACAGACAGACTGGAAAGTATATCTGGGGGACTGGGAGGACACAGACAGACTGGAGAGTATATCTGGGGGACTGGAGGACACCGACAGACTGGAGAGTATATCTAGGGGACTGGGAGGACACAGACAGACTGGAGAGTATATCTGGGGGACTGGGAGGACACAGACTGGAGAGTGTATCTGGGGGACTGGGAGGACACAGACAGACTGGAGAGTGTATCTGGGGGACTGGGAGGACACAGACAGACTGGAGAGTATATCTGGGGGACTGGGAGGACACAGACAGACTGGAGAGTATATCTGGGGGACTGGGAGGACACAGACAGACTGGAGAGTATATCTGGGTGTCAGACTCAAATATAAGGGTGTCAGACACAGTGTTAGATTACCAGCTGCAGGGGCAGTAGAGGGGGGGGGGGCAGGGGACAAGAAACAATCCACAACAGGATGGCTTCATCAGTTTCTCACACAACACAGATATTCACAACAAAACACACACACAAACACAGTTGTTTAAACAACACAGATATTCACAACAAAACACACACACAAACACAGTTGTTTAAACACAGATATTCACAACACAACACAGATATGCACAACAAAACACACACAAACACAGTTCTTTAAACACATATATTCACAACACAACACAGATATTCACAACAAAACACACACAAACACAGTTCTTTAAACACATATATTCACAACACAACACAGATATTCACAACAAAACACACACACAAACACAGTTGTTTACACAACACATATATTCACAACACTAAACATATATTCATAACAATACAGATATTCACAACACAACATAAATATTCACAACAACACAACACAGATATTCACAATAATTCAAACACAAACACAAGATAGGTTTCATTAAAAAAAACATTCTTTCAACAATGATGAAAAAACAACTAACTAACCAGCCCAACTATAACTTTTTTTAAAGGTTGAACAGGGTAATCTGATTTTTGTTTCAAACATAAAAACCACACAATAGACTATCACACAGAGTAGAATCACACACACACAACAGTAGAGTAGAATCACACACATATACACACAGCAGCAGAATAGAATTATACACACACAAACAGCAGAATAGAATCACACACACACACACACAACAGCAGAATAGAATCACACACACAGAGACAAACGACAGAGTAGAATCACACACATATACACACAGCAGCAGAATAGAATTATACACACAGAGACAAACGACAGAGTAGAATCACACACATATACACACAGCAGCAGAATAGAATTATACACACAGAGACAAACGACAGAGTAGAATCACACACATATACACACAGCAGCAGAATAGAATTATACACACAGAGACAAACGACAGAGTAGAATCACACACATATACACACAGCAGCAGAATAGAATTATACACACAGAGACAAACGACAGAGTAGAATCACACACATATACACACAGCAGCAGAATAGAATTATACACACAGAGACAAACGACAGAGTAGAATCACACACATATACACACAGCAGCAGAATAGAATTATACACACAGAGACAAACGACAGAGTAGAATCACACACACACAACAGCAGAGTAGAATCACACACACACAGCAGAATAGAATTATACACACAGAGACAAACGACAGAGTAGAATCACACACTCTCTCTCACTCTCTCTCTCTCACACACACAACAGCAGAGTAGAATCACACACACACAACAGCAGAGTAGAATCACACACACACAGCAGAATAGAATCATACACACACACACACACACACAACAGCAGAGTAGAATCACACACACACAACAGCAGAGTAGAATCACACACACACAGCAGAATAGAATCATACACACACACACATACACACGACAGCAGAGTAGAATCACACACACACACACACACACACGACAGCAGAGTAGAATCACACGCACACACACAACAGCAGAGTAGAATCTCTCTCTCACACACACACCGAGAGAGAGAGAGAGAGAGAGAGAGAGAGAGAGAGAGGAGAGAGAGAGAGAGAGAGAGAGAGAGAGAGAGAGAGAGAGAGAGAGTAGAGTACAACTACTCCAGGCCAACACTGTGGTTAGTCAGCTGATGGCATCATGTTCAATGACAATCTCAACTTCGCACGTACGTCAACCACACACAAACATGAACTGTATGTGCACATCACCTCACTACAAACTTGAACACTATGCTAGGACAACTATAACACAAACATGAACACCACACAAACATGAACACCACACAAACATGAACACCACACAAACATGAACACCACACAAACATGAACACCACACAAACATGAACACCACACAAACATGAACAGCACACAAACATGAACAGCACACAAACATGAACAGCACACAAACATGAACACCACACAAACATGAACAGCACACAAACATGAACAGCACACAAACATGAACACCACACAAACATGAACAGCACACAAACATGAACACCACACAAACATGAACACCACACAAACATGAACACCACACAAACATGAACACCACACAAACAGGGGCACAATACTAGCAGTCACAACACAATAATACATTTTCTGAACGAACATGATCTCAGTGCAAATAAGAACCAAATGTGCAAATGAACTAAAGGTGTACAGACACAAGCTCTGTGCGTACATAAACTCAGTACCACCATGAATTGAATGTGTACATAAACTGCCTACACCAGCACTAGGTCTCCGAAATCTTGGTTTGACTACATGTAGAACTCAATCTAGATAACACAACCCATCTCCATACAGATCACACAACCCATCTCCATACAGATCACACAACCCATCACCATCTAGATCATACAATCATCCCATCTCAATCTAGATGACACAATCATCCATCAACTCATCTCAATCTAAATGACACAATCCATCACCATCTAGATGACACAATCCATCAACCCATTGCCACCCAGATAACACAATCCATCAACCCATAACCATCTAGATGACACAATCCATCTCATTCTAAATGACACAATCCACCAACCCATCTCCATCTAGATGACACAATTCATCAACCCATCTCATTCTAAATGACACAATCCACCAACCCATCTCCATCTAGATCACATAATCCACCAACCCATTTTCATCCACATCACAAAAACCTCATCAATACAGCTCTAATTGTTCAAACCTATTTTTAACTAGATCACACAAGCCATCAACCAAGCAACAACCAGATCACATAATCCAACAATTCATTTTCAATAAAATAATACAATCCATCTCCAGCTGAATCACATAATCCATCTGATCTAGATCACACCAACCATCTCTAGCTACATGACAGAGTGCATCAACACATCATCACCCACATCCCTCAATCTATAAGATCCCTGATCTCTGGCATTCTCCAGTGAAGAAACGCCACAAGATGCCTGGTCTCTGGCATTCTCCAGTGAAGAAATGCCACAAGATGCCAGGTCTCTGGGATTCTCCAGTGAAGAAATGCCACAAGATGCCAGGTCTCTGGGATTCTCCAGTGAAGAAACGCCACAAGATGCCTGGTCTCTGGGATTCTCCAGTGAAGAAATGCCACAAGATGCCAGGTCTCTGGGATTCTCCAGTGAAGAAACATGCCACATTGATCCCTGGTCGAACTCCTGATTTCCATTTCCTTGCTGCCAAAGATGGGATGACAGTTGTCAGCTCAAACTACCAGATCTTCATGCTAACCTTTGGCTGTCACAGGTGGGATGTTATCTGTTAGTTTAAACTACATATTCACACAGACCTTTGGCTGTCACAGGTGGGATGGGATGTTATCTGTTAGTTTAAACTACATATTCAGATATTCTAAGAGTACAAGTGTGTGGATCCCAGCCAATAGGCACCGGAGCTGGGCACAAACAGCATCCCTGCTGATGTCAGTGGCATTGTTCTGTGGTCAAACACAGCCACACACAGACTGCATCCCTGCTGATGTCAGTGGCATTGTTCTGTGGTCAAACACAGCCACACAAACTGCATCCCTGCTGATGTCACATTGGCATTGTTCTGTGGTCAAACACAGCCACACAAACTGCATCCCTGCTGATGTCACATTGGCATTGTTCTGTGGTCAAACACAGCCACACAAACTGCATCCCTGCTGATGTCACATTGGCATTGTTCTGTGGTCAAACACAGCCACACACAGACTGCATCCCTGCTGATGTCACAATGGCATTGTTCTGTGGTCAAACACAGCCACACAAACTGCATCCCTGCTGATGTCAGTGGCATTGTTCTGTGGTCAAACACAGCCACACAAACTGCATCCCTGCTGATGTCAGTGGCATTGTTCTGTGGTCAAACACAGCCACACAAACTGCATCCCTGCTGATGTCAGTGGCATTGTTCTGTGGTCAAACACAGCCACACAAACTGCATCCCTGCTGATGTCAGTGGCATTGTTCTGTGGTCAAACACAGCCACACACAGACTGACCTGGCATCACCAGGATTGGTCACGCTGCTACAAGTGTCATCATCACACAGGAAGTGGTATTTGCATACACACAGGATTGCTGTCATGACAGTGTGGTCTATTCTACAGCTCAGTGACACAGACAGCAAGCTGTAGTCTTGTCTGTGTCCACTGAGACATGCATCTGGAATCTTAATGAATGACTGCAGTACACAGCACGAGATACAATACTGGGCAACCATGGGCACTGATTAATAATTTCATTTATTGATGATACATACAATGTTACATATGCAGAGTGAGAATCTAAACCTCACAAACAACCCCACATATTTACACAGATAAGAACCCAAATCTCCCACACAAAAATGGTGATGTAAACATACATCTCCCACACATATGTAGTGATGAGAACCTAAATCTCCCACACAAATAGTGATGAGAACCTAAATCTCCCACACATATAGTGATGAGAACCTAAATCTCCCACACATATAGTGATGAGAACCTAAATCTCCCACACATATAGTGATGAGAACCTAAATCTCCCACACAAATATAGTGATGAGAACATAAATCTCCCACACAAATATAGCGATGAGAACCTAAATCTCCCACACAAATATAGTGATGAGAACCTAAATCTCCCACACATATAGTGATGAGAACCTAAATCTCCCACACATATAGTGATGTGAATCTAAATCTCCCGCACAAATAAAGTGATGAGAACCTAAATCTCAGACAGGAATATAGTGATGAAAACCTAAATCTCCCACACAAATATAGTGATGAGAACCTAAATCTCCCACACAAATATAGTGATGAGAACATAAATCTCCCACACATATAGTGATGTGAATCTAAATCTCCCGCACAAATAAAGTGATGAGAACCTAAATCTCAGACAGAAATATAGTGATGAGAACCTAAATCTCCCATACAAATATAGTGATGAGATCCTAAATCTCCCACACAAATATAGCGATGAGAACCTAAATCTCCCACACAAATATAGTGATGAGAACATAAATCTCCCACACAAATATAGTGATGAGAACATAAATCTCCCACAAATATAGCGATGAGAACCTAAATCTCCCACACAAATATAGTGATGAGAACCTAAATCTCCCACACAACCCCACACATATATAGTGATGAGAACCTAAATCTCCCACACAAATATAGTGATGAGAACCTAAAACTCCCACACAAATATAGCGATGAGAACCTAAATCTCCCACACAAATATAGTGATGAGAACATAAATCTCCCACACAAATATAGTGATGAGAACCTAAAACTCCCACACAAATATAGCGATGAGAACCTAAATCTCCCACACAAATATAGTGATGAGAACATAAATCTCCCACACAACCCCACACATATATAGTGATGAGAACGTAAATCTCTCACACAAATATAGTGATGAGAACATAAATCTCCCACACAACCCCACAGATATATAGTGATGAGAATGTAAATCTCCCACACCAGCAGTGATAAGAATCTAATACCCTTAAGGTCAACTACAATCCTCATAAACTCACGTGTGAACAGGGACAAGGTGTGGGAAAACAGACCTCTGTGAACATGAATGATCTGTCTGTCAAACAGGGACGTGGTGTAGGACAACGGGCATCACTCTGTGAACATGAATGATCTGTATGTTAAACAGGGACATAGGAGAAACATATATATGTTATCAAAATTATGTAGGAGCAAACATAAACCTATCTGTGAACACTGAACTGTGTTGGAATCAAAATACAAACATACACAAATAGCTACGAGGCTGTCGGCGTACACATACCCAAACCGACATACGAACAGCCCATGTGTGTGCAATACTGGTTCATACATGAATATTCATGAGTCGGAGGCAGAGGTAAATAAAGACAACTGACATGTGAAGTCTGCCAACGATGAGGTCAGTCACCAAACACACAGCTAGTTGACTGACAGTTACCTTGTGGATACCAGGAATGGAAATTAAGCTGAGGGTGAATACAAACGACTACATGACGGAGACATGGTCGATTTCTCTGGTCTGATCACACAAGATGCTGGACAAATGCATCATGTCATGGCCGTAACAAATCTGTCTTCTTGACACACTGTCCGATGTAACAGTCAATGTCACTTGTCAACACCAGATGACAAATGTCAGTATCACTTAATAGTACAAGTCAGATGTCACAGCTAGAGCTGAGCTGGTTCCAGAACTGACATCACAGCACTCAGGACATTCCAACACAGGCTCCATCCTTAACTTCAACAGCCAGCGAAGAGCAACACAGGCTCCATCCATAGCTTCAACAGCCAGCGAAGAGCAACACAGGCTCCATCCTTAGCTTCAACAGCCAGTGAAGAGTCCCAATACTAATGGTAAATGCTACTAATAAATGTCAAGTCTTAATGTCAGTAGCAAATGTCTGCTGACAACAAATTCCAGACATTAGTGCCATGTTTTATTGTAGCTGTCAGCGTCAGTATTTAATACCGTATGTTAGCACTCAATGCCCATGTCACATGTCAGTGAGACAAACAACTGGTGTCAGCGTCAAATGTCAAGAATGTCACTGATGTCATAAACTGTGTCATGAAAACACTGTTTCTGTCAACATGGGACAATTGTGCCCCCTGATGCCATGACCTCAATATCTAATTATGCATGAATGCAAGTCAAGGTCCATGGATGTGTACAGACAAGCAAACACACAAATATACAGACACAGGTCTCTTGTGTACAGCCAGCCCAACAACAAGACAACTTCGTCACAATGTCACTGTGCCACAGAATTGTCAATGTCGCCGTCATCATCGTCAGTGTGGCCAAGGATGACCTTCAACTCTGTGCTGCGGCCTGTGGGTCACACTGTAGTAGCCGGACTATGGACGGGTCACTCTTGGCCCCCTCAATGAACTCATCTATGGACAGCTTGCCGTCCAGGTTCTTGTCCATCTGACGGAAGATTTTGTCTGTCCGTTTCTCAGGCGTGGACTCGTCCTCGGGCATCTTCATGACGGTGCCCACCATCTTGTATATGGCCTGGGGATGAAACAACAATGATCAGTGTCAGCAGCTGTTGGTACTAGATCCTCCCGTACAGCACAGGACTCGTATCTGTGAGCCCTTCCATAAGACACGCTTGAGTGACAACTGACATAAGACACACTTGAGTGACAACTGTCATAAGACACACATGAGTGTTAACTGAAACAAGACACACATGGGTGTTAACTGACATAAGACACGCATAAGTGTTAACTGACATAAGACACACATGAGTGTTAACTGACATAAAACATGCTTAAGTGTTAACGGACATAAGACACACATGAGTGTTAACTGACATAAGACACACATGAGTGTTAACTGACATAAGACACACATGAGTGTTAACTGAGACACACACACGAGTGTTAATTGACACAAGACACACATGAGTGTTAACTGACACAAGATACACATGAGTGTTAACTGACACAAGACACACATGAGTGTTAACTGAGAGACACACATGAGTGTTAACTGACACAAGACACACATGAGTGTTAACTGACACAAGACACACATGAGTGTTAACTAACATAAGACACATGAGTGTTAACTGAGAGACACACATGAGTGTTAACTGAGAGACACACATGAGTGTTAATTGACACAAGACACACATGAGTGTTAACTAACATAAGACACACATGAGTGTTAACTGAGAGACACACATGAGTGTTAACTGACACAAGACACACATGAGTGTTACCTGACACAAGATACACATGAGTGTTAACTAAGACAAGATTGAGTGTTAACTGACACAAGACACACATGAGTGTTAACTGACACAAGACACACATGAGTATTACCTGACACAAGATACACATGAGTGTTAACTAAGACAAGATTGAGTGTTAACTGACATAAGACACACATGAGTGTTAACTGATTTAAGACACATGAGTGTTAACTGACAAGACACACATGAGTGTTAACTGAGAGACATATGAATGTTAACTGACACAAAACACACATGAATGTTAACTGAGAGACACACATGATTGTTAACTGACACAAGACACACATGAGTGTTAACTGAGATAAGACACACATCAGTGTTAACTGAGAGACACACATGAATGTTAACTGACACAAGACACACATGAGAGTTACCTGACACAAGACACATATGAGTGTTAACTAAGACACAATTGAGTGTTAACTGACACAAGACACACATGAGTGTTAACTGACACAAGACACACATGAGTGTTAACTGAGACACATACATGAGTGTTAACTGACACAAGACACACATGAGTGTTAACTGACATAAGACACACATGAGTGTTAACTGACATAAGACACACATGAGTGTTAACTGAGAGACACACATGAATGTTAACTGACACAAGACACACATGAGTGTTAACTGACATAAGACACACATGAGTGTTAACTGACATAAGACACACATGAGTGTTAACTGAGACACACACATGAATGTTAACTGACACAAGACACACATGAGTGTTACCTGACACAAGACATACATGAGTGTTAACTAAGACAAGATTGAGTGTTAACTGACACAAGACACACATGAGTGTTAACTGACACAAGACACACATGAGATTATTTTATTCTTATTCTTTATTCTTTATTTTTAAAGGGTTAAAATTGGGCACGCAGGCCCGTCTGACATTCTGCCTTCTTCTCTTTTTCCCCTCTCATACATTTTTCATTCAACATCACTTATGAAGCAATTTTTACAAAAAAAGAACATTAAAACGCATGAAAAAAATCAATAACAAAACTCACTGAGGCATGTTTAAAATGGGCATTATAAATACCCGAGGGGGTTAAGGCCAAACATAAGGAGTTTTTTTTGGGTAGTTGTCGTTTGAGATATTTTCCATTATTGGCTTTTTTGTGTTATTTGTTATGGGGGGATGTAGTCTGTACTAAGTAGTGTTCAAACAGGTTCGATGTATGATATGATTTGTGGTGTCTTTGATTTCTGTGGAAGATTTTTCAACCTGAGCGGCGAGTATGCTAAGCTTGTTTTATATAAGTCTATCCTAGGTTTAGGGCATGAAGTATATTTAGTCGTTCGCTATGTCTAGGTTAATTTAAACAATGGCCAAGGTACTTGGAGCATTTGAATAGGATTGAATTAGTTTTGTCTTATTAAAAAGCAGGCGTGTGGATGGCAGAACGGAGACGTAATAGGTTACATTGTCGGTAAGCTTTTCACATTAATTAAACGCACTGCCCTTCTGGATGAATATAGGCGTTGTTATTGATTTGAGCATCCATCCCAGACTGGAGCAGTAACAATATGTTTGTATATGAGAAGTATAGAATATCTTTCTTGTGTTTTCGTCAAGGAAATTTTTAATTTTGGTATTACCTGACACAAGATACACATGAGTGTTAACTAAGACAAGATTGAGTGTTAACTGACATAAGACACACATGAGTGTTAACTGACTTAAGACACACGAGTGTTAACTGACATAAGACACACATGAGTGTTAACTGAGAGACATATATGAATGTTAACTGACACAAAACACACATGAATGTTAACTGAGAGACATACATGAGTGTTAACTGACACAAGACACACATGAGTGTTAACTGAGATAAGACACACATCAGTGTTAACTGAGACACACACATGAATGTTAACTGACACAAGACACACATGAGTGTTAACTGACATAAGACACACATGAGTGTTAACTGAGAGACACACATGAATGTTAACTGACACAAGACACACATGAGTGTTACCTGACACAAGACATACATGAGTGTTAACTAAGTCACGATTGAGTGTTAACTGACATAATACACACATGAGTGTTAACTGACATAAGACACGCATGACACGCATTGTAGATGAATTCCTAGTGCAATTTGTCATGTCTTCACACGTCATTCATCTGCTGCATTCTCTAGTAGCAAGGCTGTGATGTACTCGCCCCACGTCATTCATCTGCTGCATTCTCTAGTAGCAAGGCGGTGCAGAGAGAATGCTAGAGAATGCAGCAGATGAATGACGTGTGAAGACACGACAAGTTGCACTAAGAATTCATCTACAATGACTTAAGTGTGTGTGTCGACTCTCACCACAGATGACATTGACTGTTATGTCTGTCTGACCAGCCCACAGACACATTCTGTGTATATGGTATAAAGAACAGAAATCAAATGCCCGGGTTAGAGACCCAGTCAACAGCTATGAGGCCAGAAAGAACGACTGCCGTCAGTGGTGACATGTCGACAGCTGGCCTGGCTTTCACACATCACCACACCTCCCACAAACCATCCTCTAGATTACTTTATATAGCATATAGATAATATTTAAATAGCACAGAGTTGGCATTAAATAGCACATAGATGACACTATACAGCACAGAGATGACATTATGTAGCAACGAGAGGACATTATGTAGCACAGAGATGACATATAGCACAGAATTGACATTATATAGCACAGAGTTGACATTGTATAGTACAGAGATGACACAGAACACAGAGATGACATTATATAGCACAGAGTTGACATTATATAGAAAAGAGATGACACATAACACAGAGATGACATTATATAGCACAGAGATGACAATATATAACACAGAGAAGACATACAGCATTGAGACGAATTATAGCAAAGAAATTACATTATATAACAGAAAGCTGACATTATGTAACACAGAGATGACATGTACAAAGATGACATATACCAGAGATGACATTATATAACACACAGATTACATTATATAACACAGATGACATTATGTAACACAGATATGACATTATATAGCATATGGTTGGCAATATATAGCACTGATTTTACATTACATAACACAGAGATGAAATTATATAGCACAGAGATGGCATTACTTCATCACTGACATCACTTCAACTTCACATCGATAACATGCCAGTAGAAAGTGTAATTGAACACAAAACATTAGGCCTAATCATTGATAGAAACCTAACCTTTAATTCCCACGTTCAAGCGCTCATTAAACAAACAGCGAAAAAAGTCTACCAACTCGCCAAAATTAAACATTTCCTTGATGAGGACACAAGGAAAATATTCTATACTTCTCACATACAGACACATTTTGACTACTGCTCTACAATCTGGGACGGTTGTTCCAATTCAAGCACCAAGCGACTTTACTCACTCAAGAAACGGGCCATGAGTTTAATTTATAGCAAACATTTATCTGACAATCCTAGCCTGTATAAACACCTTCAGTTACTACCATTCCGCAAACGCCTGCTTTTCAATAAAGCTAAACTAATTCACAAAATCCTGCATCGGAATGCCCCAAATTACCTGTGGCCATTGTTTAAATATAATGCTAGACACAGTAAACGTTTAAATATATTACACATTCCGAAGCCTAGGATTGACTTATACAAAACAAGCTTAACGTACTTTGCAGCTCAGCTGTGGAACAATCTTCCACAAGAAATCAAAGACATCACCAATCCCTATTCATATAATCGCAAATTATTCGAACACTATCTCAATACGGATTACCTTCCCCCTTAATAATAGAGATAATAATAATAAACCGGTCTCTGTGGCTAAGGGCTTGCGAACGCGGTTCGTGAGCCCGTATACCCGGGTTCGAAACACGGCGGTGCTGGTTTTTTTTAAAAAAAGGTATAGGGACCGGTCGTTCAGAAAGCAATGGCAAACTACTGAACGTAACACTTACCTAGTACATCAACAGCAGCTGAAAATGCTGGTGTTGACTGCAACGTCCCGTAAGGGATACGCAACAAAAAATAATCATAATAACACAACCCTAGTATAACAGCCAGTCCCCTTTTGGTAGGCCAGTATATTCCACATGGCTAATAACAAGTGTCAGACCATTATCTAATTATTACTGTGTCGTGTAGTTTTGATGTTCGCATTTTGCCCATGCCTTTGTAATGCATATCTTTTATATTGTTGCTGTTCTTTGTTAGCCTTGAATGATGTGTGAATGAAATAATGTATGAAAGAGAGCGATAGAAGGGCAGAATGTTAGACGGGCCTGCGTGCCCAATTCTTAACCCTTTGAAAATAAAGTTTGTTCGTTCGTTCATTGTGTAGCACACAGATGACATTATGTAGCACAGAGTTGATATAATGTAGCACAGAGATGGCATAATGTAGCACAGAGATGGCATCATATAGCACAGAGATGACATATAACACAGAGATGGCAGTATATAGCACAGAGATGGCAGTATATAGCACAGGGATAACATTATATAGCACAGAGATGACATGATATAGCACAAACATGACAATATGTAGCGCATAGACGTTATATAGCACAGAGTAGACATATAACACAGACATGACATATAACACAGACATGACATATAGCACAGAGATGACAATATATAGCACAGAATGTAACAAGCAGACAGACAGGTCTTACCGTGACAATCTCCAGCATCTCCTGCCGTGAGATGTACCCGTTGCCATCCAGGTCATACATGCTGAATGCCCAGCGCAGTTTCTGCTCCAGTTTGCCTCGGGAGGTGACACTGAGGGCACAGATAAACTCCCTAAAGTCTATGGACCCATCGCCATTTGTGTCAAATGTGCGAAACACGTGCTCCGCAAACCGTGAGGCGTCTCCGTAAGGGAAGAAGTTTCCATAAATTTTCTTGAACTCCTCAACGGAAAGATGGCCGCTGGGGCAGTCCTTGAGGAATCCCTTGTACCATTCCTGCAGCTCCTCTTCGGTGAACTGGGTCTGGTGACGAAGATCTTCTAGCACTTCCGGCTTCAGCTTGCTGTTCTGTTTGCCCATGGTGCAGGCGGGTTAACCCTGGGGCTGCTGTCTGCCAGCCGTTGGCAAGTGTCTGTTGCTGCAAGGAGTCCGGGGACGTGGGTGGTCAAGCTGGGGTCAGCTTATGGTGCACACGTTACAGGCATAGAGGCTGCGTCCAGCCGACAGGTGGCACCTGCAACATCCACATAGAAACACATGATATATTCTGTACACACAGACACACACTAGACTATCAATATCACATTTAGTTAGTGAAAGAGAAAGAAGAGAGAGAGAAAGAGAGAGAGAAAGAGAGAGGGAGAGAGAGAGGGAGAGAGAGAGGGAAGGAGAGAGAGAGAGAGAGGGAAGGAGAGAGAGAGAGAAAGAGAGAGGGAGAGAGAGAGAGAGAGAGAGAGAAGAGAGAGGGAGAGAGAGAGGGAGAGAGAGAGGGAGAGAGAGAGAGAGAGAGGGGAGCGAGAGAGAGAGAGGAAGGAGAGAGAGAGGGAAGAGAGAGAGAGAGAGGGAAGGAGAGAGAGAGGGAAGGAGAGAGAGAGAGAGAGAGAGAGAGAGAGAGAGAGAGAGAGAGAGAATGAATGAATGGTTGTCAATGCAGATATATGGCCCCCCAGTTCATCACCAGCGCTGACCCAGGTCATGTACCTAGTGTCTGCAATGCCAGCAGCGACGACCATTCATTAGTCAAGAAATCAACCCAGTCAACTATCCATTACCGGCTGAATGACCGCGCCGCCAGCTGTGCCACACGCGAGGGTTACAAGCGGCATGCTGGACAAGATTAGTGTCACACAGAGCAGTTGTTGCTCACTCACACGCTGAAGTGGGTCGGGGTTATTTGTTGGGTGAGGCACATCTTTGCACTTAAAATCCATGTTTAGATTACAATAATCTTCCTCGGGAACAACACATACAGATCTAACGAATAACATGAAATTAGAAAATGTCATAAAATTAAAAGCTAAACAGAAAAAGTATAGGAATGACACATTGCTAGGAAGGCGGGGCAGAAGTTCAGTTGTGAAAGGTGCCAGGTAAGGAAATGTGGAGCCGAAGGTGTGTAAACATTTAGATATGAATATATAGAGGGAAGCCAGGAGTGTTATACAGTGGCAGCCACAACAGTGTTGGTTCCTGCTGGATGGGTGCATCCCAAAGAGTGATTAATTGGCTTTTGATTTTAAGCCTAATTAAGCTAGAGTAACATGGCTTCAATGCTGTGACCCATACATCATCGATTCAACTGTGATCAGAAGAATTGAAATGTTAGAGACAGGTTTGTCAGAGTTGTGAATAATATCCCTCAGGTGTTCTCTAAAGCGGTTGGAAGACTGGCAGACACCTTTAGGGGATCACCTGAGAGATATTCCCTATCACCAGTGTCCCTTTAGGGATCACCTGAGGGATATTCCCTATCACCAGTGTCCCTTTAGGGATCACCTGAGGGATATTCCCTATCACCAGTGTCCCTTTAGGGATCACCTGAGGGATATTCCCTATCACCAGTGTCCCTTTAGGGATCACCTGAGGGATATTCCCTATCACCAGTGTCCCTTTAGGGATCACCTGAGGGATATTCCCTATCACCAGTGTCCCTTTAGGGATCACCTGAGGGATATTCCCTATCACCAGTGTCCCTTTAGGGATCACCCGAGGGATATTCCCTATCACCAGTGTCCCGTTGGGGATCACCTGAGGAATATTCCCTATCACCAGTGTCCCTTGCCATTGCTTCTGAGGTACCTGTCTTCAAATCAAGGACGAGAAATCAACAATTTAATCCGACTGAACGGTGTAGATGTTGAACCGGAAGTCTAAGATCAAGCGCTTGTATCTATTCGACCAGGCTGGCCTCTGTATGTGTCTCTATGTCAAGAGGTATTGTAAAGACAAACAGACATTGCTTATAAAAGCAGAGGTTTGCATTTGCTACAAGAACATTCAGTAAGAGAATGGAGGGTGAGGCTGTCACGGCAGCCCTCCGGTTGTTGCAGGGCAACCAGACGTGTGATTGTAGCGGGCTCATAGAGTATGCTTCAGACATGACCAAATGGCATAACTCGACTGCACTAGTGGATCCAAGTGCATGAATGGAGAAATTATGAAGAGCTTAGAAGCAACGGAGATGTGCTTCCTGTGACGAATGTTGCGAATACCTTGGACTGCCAGAGTAAATAACAACGATTGCCTGAAAGAGGCTAATGAAACTAGAACATTATATACAACAATAAGAAAGAGACACACAGCTTTCTTCGGCATTGGAAAACATCGTGACAACTGGAAATATCAATGCAAAAAGAGACAGAGCTAGACCAAGAGAAATAATGCTGGATAGATTGAGAGGGTGGCATGGACGAATATCATCAGCAGAGTTTATCCAGGACAACCAAAAACCAAGATCTGTGAAGAGACATGAACTCCTACGCCAGCTGGCAGGGTAGGTGATGATTTCCCCATGCCGCCTATCAACAGAGGCGATTGGTTGATCAGCACGCAAGCCGAGGTGTCTGAGGCAAGCAGTGAGCTGACTGCAGCAACAGCAGACACACAGAGAGCTGCTATTTGTGGTCACAGGCTCACGCGTGAGGAAACACTCACCTTCACGGTGAGCTGCAGATATGTGTCGACGCCAAGTTCCGCACCCAAACAGAACAAGTCATTACACACGCGCGCGCACATACATAAACACACACTGGAACATAAATAACAGTGCAACGGGTACAATTCACCGCAGCAAACTAGGCATACTCAATAAAAGAATCTACACATGAAAGAAGCTTGGAAAACACAATATATAAACTGGTAGATCACAGCAGGCAGAGAGGGGGAGGGAGGGAGAGAGAGAGAGAGAGAGAGAGGGAGAGAGAGAGAGAGAGAGAGAGAGAGAGAGAGAGAGAGAGAGAGAGAGAGAGAGAGAGGTGGGGGTGACGGAGAGTGAGACAGAGTGGGAGAGACAGACAATTGTCACAAACTTAAGAATTAAGCAGGCAGGCCGGTCTAATATTCTGATCATTGTTCCATGCAGGCCGGTCTAATATTCTGATCATTGTTCCATGCAGGCCGGTCTAATATTCTGATCATTGTTCCATGCAGGCCGGTCTAATATTCTGATCATTGTTCCATGCAGGCCGGTCTAATATTCTGATCATTGTTCCATGCAGGCCGGTCTAATATTCTGATCATTGTTCCATGCAGGCCGGTCTAATATTCTGATCATTGTTCCATGCAGGCCGGTCTAATATTCTGATCATTGTTCCATGCAGGCCGGTCTAATATTCTGATCATTGTTCCATGCAGGCCGGTCTAATATTCTGATCATTGTTCCATGCAGGCATCACTTGTGAGGCTAATCATGAACAATGACAGCAGCAGTATCAATATGTGCATTATAAAGGCGGGGACAGTGTCTGCGAGAATCATTACAGGACCCACTAATATGAGTGACTGATGTGGCAATGGTTATTAGATAAATACTCAGACTGACGGATGGATGGGCGGACGGGCGGATAGACAGACATAAAATATCAACGAGAAAGAGAAGCCAGCCTCCCACCTCCTACAGCTAACTGGAAGTCTGAGGCGCCATCCTCACCTAGACGCACGTGTAGACAGACAGTTGTCGTGGAGAGGGCATGGCTGTGCGTGAGTGGGACTGGTAAACTGACAGGCATGATTTAACGTGACAACAACAACAGACGGGCCTGCGACATAAGCCCGGCTACATCAACGTGACAACAACAGATGGGCCTGCAACATAAGCCCGGCAACATCAACGTGACAACAACAGACGGGCCTGCAACGTGTTCCAGGTCACTTCTCGTCGTTCGCCACGACAGGGACAGGCGTTTTCAGACACTTATTTGTCCGTTCCCCCAGACCTACAGCATGTGTGTCCCCCCACACTGGACATGTCCGTTCCCCCAGACCTACAGCATGTGTGTCCCCCCACACTGGACATGTCCGTGCCCCCAGACCTACAGTATGTGTGTGTCCCCACACTGGACATGTCCGTGCACCCAGACCTACAGCATGTGTGTGTGTGTGTGTCCTCACACTGGACATGTCCGTGCCCCCAGACCTACAGCATGTGTGTGTGTGTGTCCTCACACTGGACATGTCCGTTCCCCCAGACCTACAGCATGTGTGTGTGTGTGTGTGTGTTCTCACACTGGACATGTCCGTGCCCCCAGACCTACAGTATGTGTGTCCCCCCAAACTGGACATGTCCGTGCCCCCAGACCTACAGAATGTGTGTGTCCTCACATTGGACATGTCCGTGCCCCCAGACCTACAGCATGTGTGTGTGTGTGTCCTCACACTGGACATGTCAGTGCCCCCAGACCTACAGAATGTGTGTGTCCTCACACTGGACATGTCAGTGCCCCCAGACCTACAGAATGTGTGTGTCCTCACACTGGACATGTCAGTGCCCCCAGACCTACAGAATGTGTGTGTCCTCACATTGGACATGTCCGTGCACCCAGACCTACAGCATGTGTGTGTGTGTGTGTGTCCTCACACTGGACATGTCCGTGCCCCCAGACCTACAGCATGTGTGTGTGTGTGTCCTCACACTGGACATGTCCGTTTCCCAGACCTACAGCATGTGTGTGTGTGTGTGTTCTCACACTGGACATGTCCGTGCCCCCAGACCTACAGTATGTGTGTCCCCCCACATTGGACATGTCCGTTCCCCCAGACCTACAGCATGTGTGTGTCCTCACACTGGACATGTCCGTGCCCCCAGACCTACAGCATGTGTGTGTGTCCCCACACTGGACATGTCCGTGCCCCCAGACCTACAGCATGTGTGTCACCCCACACTGGACATGTCCGTGCCCCCAGACCTACAGTATGTGTGTCCCCCCACACTGGACATGTCCGTGCCCCCAGACCTACAGCATGTGTGTGTCCCCCCCCCCCCACACTGGACATGTCCGTGCCCCCAGACCTACAGAATGTGTGTCCTCACACTGGACATGTCCGTGCCCCCAGACCTACAGCATGTGTGTGTGTGTGTCCCCCACACTGGACATGTCCGTGCCCCCAGACCTACAGAATGTGTGTGTCCTCACACTGGACATGTCCGTGCCCCCAGACCTACAGCATGTGTGTCACCCCACACTGGACATGTCCGTGCCCCCAGACCTACAGCATGTGTGTGTGTGTGTGTGTGTGTGTGTGTTCTCACACTGGACATGTCCGTGCCCCCAGACCTACAGCATGTGTGTGTGTGTGTGTGTGTGTTCTCACACTGGACATGTCCGTGCCCCCAGACCTACAGCATGTGTGTGTGTGTGTGTGTTCTCACACTGGACATGTCCGTGCCCCCAGACCTACAGCATGTGTGTGTGTGTGTGTTCTCACACTGGACATGTCCGTGCCCCCAGACCTACAGCATGTGTGTGTGTGTGTGTGTTCTCACACTGGACATGTCCGTGCCCCCAGACCTACAGCATGTGTGTGTGTGTGTGTGTGTGTGTGTGTTCTCACACTGGACATGTCCGTGCCCCCAGACCTACAGCATGTGTGTGTGTGTGTGTGTGTGTTCTCACACTGGACATGTCCGTGCCCCCAGACCTACAGCATGTGTGTCCCCCCACACTGGACATGTCCGTGCCCCCAGACCTACAGCATGTGTGTGTGTGTGTCCCCCCACACTGGACATGTCCGTGCCCCCAGACCTACAGAATGTGTGTCCTCACATTGGACATGTCCGTTCCCCCAGACCTACAGCATGTGTGTCCCCCCACACTGGACATGTCCGTTCCCCCAGACCTACAGCATGTGTGTCCCCCCACACTGGACATGGCCGTGCCCCCAGACCTACAGCATGTGTGTCCCCCCACACTGGACATGTCGGTGCCCCCAGACCTACAGTATGTGTGTCCCCCCACACTGGACATGTCCGTGCCCCCAGACCTACAGCATGTGTGTCCCCCCACACTGGACATGTCCGTGCCCCCAGACCTACAGTATGTGTGTCCCCCCACACTGGACATGTCCGTGCCCCCAGACCTACAGCATGTGTGTCCCCCCACACTGGACATGTCCGTGCCCCCAGACCTACAGTATGTGTGTCCCCCCACACTGGACATGTCCGTGCCCCCAGACCTACAGTATGTGTGTTCCCCCACACTGGACATGTCCGTGCCCCCAGACCTACAGCATGTGTATCACCCCACACTGGACATGTCCGGACCCCCAGACCTACAGTATGTGTGTCCCCCCACACTGGACATGTCCGTGCCCCCAGACCTACAGCATGTGTGTCCCCCCACACTGGAATGTCCGTGCCCCCAGACCTACAGTATGTGTGTCCCCCCACACTGGACATGTCCGTTCCCCCAGACCTACAGAATGTGTGTGTCCTCACACTGGACATGTCCGTGCACCCACACCTACAGCAAGTGTGTGTCCCCACACTGGACATGTCCGTGCACCCACACCTACAGCAAGTGTGTGTCCCCACACTAGACATGTCCGTGCACCCACACCTACAGCAAATGTGTGTCCCCACACTGGGCATGTCCACGACAGGCTCCTGCAACGGTTGTGAGATATGTTGATAGTCACACAACATACACGCACTCTATCAGTCTGTTCTCCTGCAACGGTTGTGAGATATGTTGATAGTCACACAACATACACGCACTCTATCACAGTCTGTTCTCCTGCAACGGTTGTGAGATATGTTGATAGTCACACAACATACACACACTCTTCAGTTTTTTCTCTCCTACGTTGCAGTGAAGCATGCCCCGGGCAGGCCGCTATTGTTATATGTTGCTCTCACATACAGAAGGCACTTGGCCCAACTGAGTCACACTCCACCAGAGACACATGTCCATAACAGGTGTGTGTACAACAACTATCTCTGGTCTTCATCAGACAGCAGCCACCATGTTCAGCATACCGAGGCAGACCAGGATTAACTGTTACTGAACGCAGTCACAGTGTGTGTATGTGTGTTCTCGAACAAGTCATTGCTCTGGATGACTTATTGTTCAATGTCATCTGGTCTTATTCTGTCGGGAAAGTACCTGTCTCCAGACGCCAGACAGCTCTGTACTTGTAGAACCCACACTGCAAGGATCTCATCTCCTCATCTCTAACTATTCTTGGGGTGCTCTCTTGCACACTATGGATTGCAAGCAATTATGTATATTTAGCTCCCGCGAAAAGATGAGACATACTTGTCACAGTCTCACATAAGGGCGGTACCAACATAAAATTAAGAGAGAGTGGAGAAGGGATAGAACTCCAGCTAAAGGGAAAGAACCGAGTCACTCGAAGGCTCGAATAATCCAGAGCCTTCTCGAAGGACCGGTCAGTGTGTCCACAGCCCCGTGGACACCGATGGGGCCCGCCGATTGCGGGGTCCACGAGAAACTCAGAGAGAGTTACCACCCGTGTCGGATTGCGACACGTGTGGAAAGGCAGACACGGACTGGACATCGAGGAAGCAACAGGGCTTACCTTAAGGGGGACTTGATAGTTTAGACCCAAGTGTATTTAGGGGTCTTATGCATATGTTAGATAGCTGATAGAGTTGTTGTAATAATCATGTTTATTGTAAACTCCTGTGATACGCAACTTGCAGATTGCTACCTTGCGAAAACTCTCTTCGCCAGCTTACTGTAACATAATATAAATAAATGATGTTATACTGCATATGAACGGAGTTTGTTGCCTTATGAGCCCGAGTTTCATTCCCCTAGATATCTAGGACGGTGACAATACTAAATACAGGCGCAATGTGCATACCTTACAATGGACCCCATAACGGTGAGAAAAGGTGACGATTACCGATTATCCAAGATCAGAAACAATCAACAAATAATCCTGTGTCCTACAACACTTATTTCTTTATTTTATTACTTCGTTATTATATATTTGTTCATTCCCCCCCCCCCTGGTTTTGGATACTCGATAATCGTCACTCATTCTCACCGTTATGGAGTCCATTGTAAGGTATGTGGTATGTACATTGTGTCTGTGTGTAGTATGTCTCATCTTTTCGTGGAAGCTAAATATACATCATTGTTTGCAATCTATATTGTTATGTCCTGCTGCAGTCGCTGTTTCTGTTGTTCTCTGGCACACTCCATCCCGTCTGTTGATTCTATAGATGTGTGTGTGTGCGTGTGTGTGTGAGATATATGTGTGTGTGTGTGTGTTGCCGCAGTATTGTTGTCACTGAGCGCACATGTGGTTTGTATATACTAGTGCACGAGAAGCAGTGAACTCCATCCCGCCTGTTGATTCTATAGATGTGTGTGTGTGTGTGTGTGTGTTGCCGCAGTATTGTTGTCATTGAGCTCACATGTGGTGTGTATATACTAGTGCACGAGAAGCAGTGAACTCCATCCCGCCTGTTGATTCTATAGATGTGTGTGTGTGTGTGTGTGTGTGTGTGTTGCCGCAGTATTGTTGTCATTGAGCTCACATGTGGTGTGTATATACTAGTGCACGAGAAGCAGTGAACTCCATCCTGCCTGCTGATTCTATAGATGTGTGTATTGCCGCAGTATTGTTGTCACCGAGCTCACATTTGGTCCATGTACGACAGCGGGATGAAGTAAACACATATTCTGATATCATTCTCTGTCTCGACTAGGAGGGGATGTCATGCTGCACGCACTCTTCGTTATTTGTCCAATGTTACTGTGTCACAGATTTGTGATAACTGATGTCGGAAACAACTGATGTCAGCGATTAGCACGAGGTGATTATAATCTGTTATGTGTGGTTGCTCCTCGCTGGCTTGTTAACTTCTCACAGTATCCTACTTTACAGGACATGACTGCTAGCAAATAACTTCTTACAGTACCCTACTTTACAGGACATGACTGCTAGCAAATAACTTGTAAGTCATAACTGTGACACACTTTTACCGCCCATTTTCAGCCACCCATGTTCATTTGGTTCAAACCTACATTATGTTTGGCACTGAATCAGTTCAAATGTCACCCAGTAACTGTGTGACGTCTTTATCTATACTAGCAACCTCGAATGCAAACACTGTGCGTTTGACACAATTTCGTAATTTGTAACATCTGTTCTATTGCCAGTTAAGCGCGGGTGAGCGCTTTTTTCTGTAATCTATGGAGAGTTGTCAATAACGCTCTCTCGCACACGACACAGATTCTGCTATACAGCCATGCACAAAACTACTGTGTAACCCGACGTAACACGCCAAATACGTAAATAATTAGACCGTCCTCTTTCCCGCCACAGGATGCAGATGTCTGCGCAGACACATCAAGTCTACACAGGCATATCAATGAAACATCATGTCTACACAGACATATCAATGAAACATCATGTCTACACAGACATATCAATGAAACATCATGTCTACACACAGACATATCAATGAAACATCATGTCTACACAGGCATATCAATGAAACATCATGTCTACACAGACGCACCAATGTAACATGTCTACATGAACACATCAACAAGACACGTCCGACCACACATCACTGAAACATCACGTCTACTAGGACACACAGATCTGTCCACACAACCATCACTCTACAAGACACATCGACGAGAGCCACCTTACACACATCACCGGCGTCAAAGAGAACCATCGCTCCCCCACCCACCACTATGACGTATTGTCTACACAAACTTATAAAGCACACTGACAACACACAGCGGTCAATGGGACGTGTGGACAACACTACACACAACATGTCCCCTCTACACATGCCCATCAATGAGACACTAACGCGACTGCACTCACAGACTACGTCCATTCCCCCTAGCCTCACGCCACCCCGCACAGCATGTCACACGTATCGATCTGGTGGCCGCACGTGCTGCCGTCGCCACTCACAAACACGCCCACGGGGACAGCGGGAGCGGTGAATAAACAAACCGTTAATGTTGCCCAGTCAACACGCGGAGACCAGACCAGCAGCTCAACTCGCTTGGACACATTCAGTCACTGACAATGTCCGCACCAACTTGTGTCTCTCCAACGTAGGTCACAGTGGCAGAAGTGTTCGTGTGCCTTTCTTCTGGCACGGGGTGCTGGCGCCTTGTTGTCCGGTTGCCACTTCTCTACCCTTTGGTGATGAATGAATCACCAAAAACGAGAAGCAGATTATGAGCTTTACTGAAATACGATTACAAGAAACAAATTGGACGTTGCGGCCAAAGCCTTCGTCGGTACAGAACAAACACAAACCGACACAAAACTACATGAAACACACTACATGACAATATTAAGTATCGGGAATCTGTATCCTAGCTGGGAGCAACTGACGCGCGTTAGACGACTATCAGTGGATTGGATTGTATGAACTGAATGTATGGTCAACGGGTCAAAGGTCAATACCGTCAGAAGATCAGGTATTGGCTAAGGTAATGGACGGGAGAATAAGCGGGAAGGGGTAGGCGTGGAGAGGCGCCCATGTGAGCGGAAGAGTACAAATTATGATTGGTGAAGATGTCACAGATGCAGTTCGCAATTAGCGATTTCTCGTTCAGCGCTCGAAACACAGCTACGGAAGATTTCATTGCGTTGGTCCTCACAGAGGGGCATGGGTAGCGGTCGCTCAGAAAACGATTGCAAACTACCGAACGCAAACCTACCAAGAAATAAAAACAGCAAAAATAATGCTGGGGTTGACTGCAACGTCCTGCTAAGGACGTGCAACTATCTTTTTAGTGGACTATACAACTAGAGGGTGGGGTTTGGAAGTTAAATGAAATTGTGTTGGACATTGAGGCCGTGAGGGGAAAGTGAACCCAACTTGTTACCTTTTGGTGAAGAGATGGGTAACTTAGTTGTTGGATTTGACAAAGCTCTGGTCCGCCAAAGGATACCGAGGAGAAGTTGTACACGCATCCACATCAACAACAGCGGCTATACAGGATTGTATCGCTAGATGAACGTGCGTGCTTGCACGTGTGTATGAATAGTCGTAGCTAAGTTGTCCGTCTCTGGCTCTATCTCATCATAGAGTTGATCTCTCTCAACATAGAGCTGATCTCTCTCAACATAGAACTGAGTATTGTTCCAGAACCATTAGTAACTAATGATATAACACGTCCCTCCTAATCTCTCGGGTAGTGAAATCGAATACCTAGCCTTCTCGAAAAACAGGGGGCCCCATGCGTGCGCGCGCGCGCGCAACACATACACACACACGTCGATGAGATACAGAGACAAACGTCTTGAACTGCAGTCAAATACATGGAACTAGCTTGTGGGTGAGCCTCAGACTTGAAGTGGAGTCAAACACGTGGAACTAGCTTGTGGGTAAGCCTCAGACTTGAAGTGCAGTCAAACACGTGGAACTATCTTGTGGGTGAGCCTCAGACTTAAAGTGCAGTCAAACACGTGGAACTAGCTTGTGGGTGAGCCTCAGACTTGAAGTGGAGTCAAACACGTGGAACTAGCTTGTGGGTGAGCCTCAGACTTGAAGTGCAGTCAAATACATGGAACTAGCTTGTGGGTGAGCCTCAGACTTGAACTGCAGTCAAACACATGGCTGGCCGGGACACAAGCGATGATCAGCTGAAGCCTGCCCACACCAGCACACGGTTAGTTTGTGCTGGCAGGCAGTGGGATGTTGCACCCGGGATGAGAAAGGTGTGGTTCTTCTCGACTTCTTGAAACAGAGAAACACGGTGAATGACCGTTACAGTGAAACTTTGAAGAAGCATAGAGGGCATCTACGACGACTTTACCCTTTCAAAGATCCCAGAACCTCACCACTGTTGCACGATAATGTCACGCCACACACCGATACACGCACCATTGATACGATTGCAGAATTTGGCTGGACACTGTTGCCACATCTCACTTACAGTCCCTGATTTAGCACCTTCAGACTTCCATCTGTTTGGACCACTGAAAGAAGATCTTCGCGGACATCATTTTGAGGACACCGAGGCCCTTAAACGAGCCGTACGCCGGTGGCTTAGGACAAAGGACACGAATTGTTACCGAGCGGGGATACATGACCTTGTGAGAAGATAGACAAAAACTGTAATGAATAACGGAGACTACATTGAGACATACATTGTTTAAGTACAGACTTAGAGTTTCATCTCAATGTGAATTTTATCTCCCCCCCCCCCCCCCCCCACCCGCCATGAAATGAAATTAAAAATTACAAGGCATTACTTATTGACCGCCCGTCGTATATGTAGAGATTTGTTGACAGAATTTAGCAAGACACGTTTGCACACATTGCACTGGCAAACACATGCACACTGGCACACACATGCAAACTGACACACATGCACACTGACACACACATGCACACAGACAGTATGCATGTAATAATGAGAAATGTGCACGGAAGAAAACACATGATTATGGCGTAGATTGCCCGCAGGGACAAGGTTGAAGATATGCCAGAAATGACAAGAGAATAGGGCTAGATTCCAGCACACAACTCCATCCTGAAAGACGAGCCAGTCAACCCTGGCTGGCGCAGGACAACGGCCTAGACGTGGCTACAGACAATCTGATCACAACGCCCGGGAGAAGCTGTCTCCGCCACGTGACTGCCCCTGGCCACCCAACAATGGACAGGTCACAGGAAGCAGCCAGGCGGTCCTCCTGATAGTGGAGCGGATGCACGGACCAGTGACTGCACACTGCAGGAATAATGAACCGGATCGTTTCCTTTCCGTGGCACAAGGAGAGATAGAGGGAGATATAAACACTCCAGTTACTTCAAGGTAACAGAGCAATCTATAGATACTCTAGGTGTGAATGAAAATACTTGCTGTATGAGTGAATTTCCACTGAAAGATTTTAGTATGCACGCAAACAGATGATCACTCTATCATCATCGAGTAATGAATAGTTAGCTGCACCTTGCCACGAATGTAATAATATCCTGTGTATATGAATGTGTTTGTTCTATTCGCAAATGTAAAGGAAATACACACAATGCACCTTGTAAGTACACACGGTTCTGACTGCAATCAAAGTTAACAAACAAGCAAATGGAGCTGGCAGTAAACAGCGAACTATACACAGAGGACAGGCCAGACAGAGATGAGTCATCGGTGAGACCAGTCTGTATACAAAGTGGCACGTGTACAACACACACAGACAACCCAACACACAGAGACCAGCCCAGCACACAGAGACAACCCAACACACACATACCAGTCCAACACCATAACCAATAGTAGTATGACCAGCTATAACAGTATAATACAACCTAAAAACACATAAGAAATCCAATAACAGCATACATAACAGAACCAATAACGCTATTATGTGGTTAGTATTTAGATGGGTGACCGCTTGGGAACACCACGTGTTGTAGACATTTTTACCGGGAAGGTTAACCCGATCAACAAATGCCCGCAGAAGTCGGGTGTGTCGACCTAACGGCGCAAGAACGCAGCTCTGCTGTAAACAGGCACAACGCAGTCACATCCGAAGAAAATATCCGGATGAACGCAGAAGAAGAATAACGCTATTATAATGCCAATATCATCAGAAAACCCATGACCAGACACCGACCATGCTACATGACCCATGGACCCACACCGACCATGCTACATGACCCACGCACCCACACACACCATGCTACATAATCTACTACCCCACACCGACCGTGCTACTTGACCCACGACCAGACACCGACTGATATGGACCCAATTATAGTAACATTCGGCTCTCTCTCCAGAACAGGAGCGAAACAATCACACACACTCAATGATGACGCTCTCACACACAGTACCGTGATGAAAACCCGTTTATTCACGTTCTCTATTTACAGTGAGTACATTCGTGAAAAGTTGCGCTCATAACTATGCGAACTCGTATAATTATCACAGCAGTATATACATGCATCATAATCTTATAATGGAATAATACAAAATAGCTCTCTCACTGTCTCAGCACAAGCACATCTCAATCTACCAGTCAGTCATGCTATCCCTCATTACAGTCATCTCACAGCGATCATGAAACACAAGCATAACCCTCTCTGTCCGTCCGTCTCGAAGTCCTAAACCCGTCTGCCTGACACAGGTATGTTTGGTCAGTCCTTCACTTCTCACAGTTCGTGTCGCCCGTGCAGGGTAACGTGACACGATGACCACAGGGCTTCAACTAGTTAGTAGTTGACCTGTACTCGGTAACACCAGGCTGCCCTGTCCCGATCGCCTGTCGTGAGCTGTCCACCGCTAACTCCTGTCCTGCAGGAGTTATATATTAAGTTAGTTAATATTGGGTTCATGACACCGACCATGCTACATGACCCCACACCGACAATGCTACATGGCCCCACACCGACAATGCTACATGGCCCACGACCACACACTCGCGGTGCTACATGACCTACGACCCCACACCAGATTAATGAACATCACATTTTTGGAACCTAATAACCATTAATAACCATTAAACCAAAAAAAAAAAAAATTAAAAGAGGGGTGGCCAAACAAGAACACTACGCAGGAAGCCAAAGAAGATTGATAAACCAACACAGAACTGGCGTCGTTAGCCGCTACACGCTGCGGGATTTGCTGAGGAGGGGATCCGAGCACTTATGGACTGAATGGTCCGATGTGCAACGAGGATGATCTGTCGACTAACTACTAACTAACTAACTAATAACCATGGTCTTGATAGCCACGTCAGTGTTGGGTGACATAGTGACACATGTCAGAGTTGGTGAGATGATCAGTGACACATGTCAGAGTTGGTGAGATGTTCAGTGACAACATGTCAGAGTTGGTGAGATGATCAGTGACACGTGTCAGAGTTGATGAGAGGATCTGTGACAACATGTCAGAGTTGGTGAGATGATCAGTGACACATGTCAGAGTTGATGACAAGATCAGTTACACATGTCAGAGTTGGTGAGATGATCAGTGACATGTCAGAGTTGGTGAGATGATCAGTGACACATGTCAGAGTTGATGACAAGATCAGTGACACATGTCAGAGTTGGTGAGATGATCAGTGACATATGTCAGAGTTGATGACAAGATCAGTGACACATGTCAGAGTTGGTGAGATGATCAGTGACAACATGTCAGAGTTGATGACAAGATCAGTGACAACATGTCAGAGTTGGTGAGATGATCGTGACACATGTCAGAGTTGGTGACAGGATCAGTGACACATGTCAGAGTTGGTGACAGGATCAGTGACACATGTCAGAGTTGGTGAGATGATCAGTGAGAACATTAACTTCACGCGGTAAGTAACAAGTAGCTAGTAACCAGGAGAGTGTGTGTGTGCGCGCGCGCGCGTGATGGTATTCAACATGTGTCAAATAACTACTGAAGTAAAAAGGACTACAGACACTAGTCTGGCAAATCTGTCAGCCCCGGGGCGGCAAACCACGAGACGCGGGCAGGGCAGCCCCTGCAGCACGCACGAGCGGTTGTTGGCGGCCACTCAGATGTTCCAATTGCTGAAGCAGGAGACACGTGTCGAGTACTGAATATTGATGTACATGGCGAGTGCCGGTCCCAGAGACAGCGTCAGGCGCTCAATATTTGAGTAGTTCTCACCAAGTCTTCTGTTACCATGCGTTCTCCCTCTCTCCCCTTGGCGGTTTGATCGCACCGCTGAGCTAATCCACCAGGAGGCGAATCGAAGAGCAGAAACCGGGAAGGTAGGGAGTTCACACGTGAAATAAGGTGATGGAAAGACGAGAGAAGTAACTCATCCCTTCATTCAAACACCTCGTGTTCTTGATTAGACACTCGTCTTCTATGCTAGTGTAGATTTATTTCAGTCATGTATTCTGCCCTCTTCCACTTTAAGTACAGTAACCTAACGGTGTTTGTTGCCAGATAGACAGACAGACAGACAGACAGACAGATAGATAGACAGACAGACAGACAGACAGACAGACAGACAGACAGACAGACAGACAGACAGACAGACAGACAAACAGATATACACACACAGAGGACATGGGGCCCTATAACTGGAAGCACTAGATCATGGTCATGTTTGGACGGACACCTGAGAGAACTCACAGTTTCTGCAGCCACCCTACGCGACCCTACCTCACAGAAACCACGTCTCTACTGGACATCAGACAGTGTCTTCTGGAAACGAGCTGATCATCAGAAAACATGCAGCAAACCATCTACTTGTGGACAATCCTGATGACTGCGGCAGTTATAGTGCCATCACAGCTGCATAGTCCACACCAGACTCCATTGCCGGTTGATTCTGTGCCACTACCTAAGGAACATGAGTTGTGATTGCCTCTCGATGACAGGGAGATACCGCATCTCAATGACTAGGAGATCCCGTCTCTCAATGACCGGAGGTCCCGTCTCTCAATGAACGAGATATCCTGCCTCTCAATGACCGGAGGTCCCGTCTCTCAATGACTGGGAGATCCCGTCTCTCAATGACTGGGGGATCCCGTCTCTCAATGACCGGAGGTCCCGTCTCTCAATGACCGGAGGTCCCGTCTCTCAATGAACGAGATATCCTGCCTCTCAATGACCGGAGGTCCCGTCTCTCAATGAACGAGATATCCTGCCTCTCAATGACCGGAGGTCCCGTCTCTCAATGACTGGGAGATCCCGTCTCTCAATGACCGGAGGTCCCGTCTCTCAATGACTGGGAGATCCCGTCTCTCAATGACTGGGAGATCCTGTCTCTCAATGACCGGGAGATCCCGTCTCTCAATGACTGGGAGATCCCATCTCTCAATGACTGGGAGATCCCGTCTCTCAATGACTGGGAGATCCTGTCTCTTAATGACTGGGAGATCCCGTCTCTCAATGAACGAGATATCCTGTCTCTCAATGACCGGGAGATCCCGTCTCTCAATGAACGAGATATCCTGTCTCTCAATGACTGGGAGATCCTGTCTCTCAATGACCGGGAGATCCCGTCTCTCAATGACCGGAAATCCCGTCTCTCAATGAACGAGATATCCTGTCTCTCAATGACCGGGAGATCCTGTCTCTCAATGACCGGGAGATCCCGTCTCTCAATGACCGGGAAATCCCGTCTCTCAATGAACGAGAGATCCCGTCTCTCAATGAACGAGATATCCTGTCTCTCAATGACCGGGAGATCCCGTCTCTCAATGACCGGAGATCCCCTGTCTGTCAATGACCGGTAGATAAAACTTGGGGACAGAACTTGTATCAACCTTTCTCAAGTTTTCATGTCCACTATGAACAACACTCTTCCCTTGTCATCAAATTTCGTGAGGTCATGAGTAACACAACAAGGACAAATAACTGTAATCGCCTGCCCCCCCCCCCCCCCCCCCAAATGACACAAACATGACCCGCCCCGAGAACCGGCCTGCTCCAGGACCCCACGGCACGGCAACTGCTTCGGCAGTGCTACAAGTCCGTGCTTGCACGCGGCCGCCTGTGTCGCTCGCTAATCGGACGCACCCCCACCGCTGGCGCTCACACGGCTGCTCATGGGTGCAGTTGACGTGGGAGGCAGATAGCCACAAGGTGGCTGCCATTTGCTCGGCCATTACAAAATAAAAAAAAAAATCGCATAAAATTATTCCTGATCATTCAATGTTATTCTGACTGACATAATTTAGCTGACGGCCTTGTGTTATCATCATCATCAAGTGTTGCAGTCCTTGGTGTGGTCGTGAAGCTACCTCCCTGAAGGTTCCATTCTGCAGTTGTCAGCCTGACGTTCCTAACTGTAGTTCCTAATCTACCTGCACTGTCAGGTGTGTGTATGCCCGGTGAGGACCGGCATTGTTTTTCTCGTCGACTTCTAGTAATAAAATTTCCCCTCGTCTCTGTGTGGTGAGATCGGACGCCCGTGTGTACAGTTGCGCACGTAACAAATCCCTTATCGGTTGGACATCGATAAATAGTAGCCTAACAGCGCTCATTCATTCATTCATTCATTCAGTAGCATGTCTTTTGCAGAACCTCGCTCCCATAATAACCTTCCGGAAAACCTCTCGGCCATTAGCAATATGTCCCGCGTCTGATACACCCATCTGGAGATTATCTGCCACTTCATGCACCCATCTTCTCTTTAGCCTTCCTCTTCCTCTCTTCCCCTGCATGATTGCTCTCTCCAAACCTTCATGACGTTTCCATCCATCCATCATGTGCCATGCAGATAAGCGTGAGCGGTATTGTTTTGTCATCTCACTCGATCACCAGAGTCATGGATCAGCTCCGTGTTTCTGTCTCGACCATGCCACGAGGCCAAGCCATCCAGGTATTTATTTGTCGGTCTTCCCCTTGGTCTCTTCCCTTCGATCTTGCCAGTTGTCACCAAGTTCTCTAATTAATTTCTTCGCATAACATGCCCACACAATTGTGACTGTCTACGTCTAATGTCTCTAATCAGTTTACGATCTTTATTTGTTTATTGAAGGACTCGTTCATTGGTCTTTCTGGCTGCCCATGGTATTCTTTGCATTTTCCTCAGAATCCACGTGACGTTTCAAGTGACCAAAATATTTCAATTTTCTTTGTTTTATCGTCTTTAATTGCCAGCGTTCTTCAATATTCAGCTCTAGAAGTATGGATGCATTTGTTCTTTTCTTTACCCAAGATATTCTTAGAACTCGTCTGTAACATTTATATTCACAGTCATTTATGCGCTGTTCAGCTTGTTTAGTGAGTGTCCAGGTCTCACGGATATATGTTGCAATAAGAAAGATGCATGCTCTTAAATATCGGATTGTTGTGGTTCTGTCTGTCCCACTCCATAATTTACTCAGTTGTTTTAGTCTTTGAAGAGCAATTGATAGTCGTCGTTTAATTTCTTTCATTGTGTCATCGCTGTTTAGTAATCAATGACCCAAGATATTCAAAATTTTCCACCACCTCTAATTTTTCCACATTAACATATATTTCTTTCTCCATAGTAGTTTTATCTGCCCGAGCAAAATCTACCTAAAGTATTTCAGGATCCTCGTCGGTGCTACGGAGTTCGTGCACTGAGCTGAGCGTCTTCAGACTCAGGTTTCAGTTAGGAGTAGAACGGAGCACTTATGGGTTAGACCCGTGTGCCGTGATGTTGATCCGTCGACTAAACTACCTAAACTAAACATGTGTATCAGTTACACGTGTGTCCTTGCTGCTGTTCCCGCGCTGTTAGTTCCCCGTACAATCAGGTTTTGTCTTTCTTTTTCTGCAGGAGACTTTACAAGAAAGTAACACTTGTTTGGGTTTTCCTCTTCTACCAAGTTCTGTAGCAGCAATTAACGGTTTATGTAATCACAAAGGGCTGTAGCAGCAATTAACGTTTTATGTAATCACAAAGTGCTGAATTAACAGTATGTAATCACAAAGTGCTGTAGCAGCAATTAACGGTTTATGTAATCACAAAGTGCTGTAGCAGCAATTAACGGTTTATGTAATCACAAAGGGCTGTAGCAGCAATTAACGGTTTATGTAATCACAAAGTGCTGTAATAGCAATTAACGGTTTATGTAATCACAAAGTGCTGTAGCAGCAATTAACGGTTTATGAAATCACAAAGTGCTGTAGCAGCAACTAACGGTTTATGTAATCACAAAGTGCTGTAGCAGCAATTAACGGTTTATGAAATCACAGTGCTGTAGCAGCAATTAACGGTTTATGAAATCACAAAGTGCTGTAGCAGCAATTAACGGTTTATGTAATCACCATGTGTTCTACCGATTTATTTAATCCCCATGCGCTGTAATGGTTTATGTAATCACTACGTGATCTAGCAGAAATAACGGTGTTTAAAACAAAAAACAACTAATGTCCATGGGCAAAACTACAGGCCAACCAAAAATCACCACCAACAATAAAGGAGTTCACACGTCACAAATTATGAATACTCTCTTTTCCACCTGGAGAGACAATACCAAACCATGATAAGGCTGTGAAGTTACAGAACATGCAGGCTGATGAGTTCACCAAACCAGGGCAAAGATGTGAAATTCACACAACATGTGGGCCCTGAGATCACACTGACAAAGACCTTGAAGTATCACTACCTAGCGCGGATTAAGGGACAATTGTGACCACATCAACATGACTACAATAGTAGGGACAGATGTCACCACACCAGCATGACTCCAAAAGTAGGGACAGATGTCACCACACCAACATGACTCCAATAGTAGGGACAGATGTCACCACACCAACATGACTCCAATAGTAGGGACAGATGTCACCACACCAACATGACTCCAATAGTAGGGACAGATGTCACCACACCAGCATGACTCCAATAGTAGGGACAGATATCACCACACCAACATGACTCCAATAGTAGGGACAAATGTCACCACACCAACATGACTCCAATAGTAGGGACAGATGTCACCACACCAACATGACTCCAATAGTAGGGACAGATGTCACCACACCAACATGACTCCAATAGTAGGGACAGATGTGGCCACACCAACATGACTCCAATAGTAGGGACAGATGTCACCACACCAACATGACTCCAATAGTAGGGACAGATGTCACCACACCAACATGACTCCAATAGTAGGGACAGATATCACCACACCAGCATGACTCCAATAGTGGGACAGATGTCACCACACCAAAATGACTCCAATAGTAGGGACAGATGTCACCACACCAGCATGACTCCAATAGTAGGGACAGATGTCACTACACCAACATGACTCCAATAGTAGGGACAGATGTCACCACACCAACATGACTCCAATAGTAGGGACAAATGTCACCACACCAACATGACTCCAATAGTAGGGACAGATGTGGCCACAACAACATGACTCCAATAGTAGGGACAGATGTGGCCACACCAACATGACTCGTATAGTAAGGGACAAATGTGGCCACACCAACATGACTGAAATAGTAGGGACAAATGTGGCCACACCAACATGACTGAAATAGTAGGGACAAATGTGGCCACACCAACATGACTGAAATAGTAGGGACAAATGTGGCCACACCAACATGACTCCAATAGTAGGGAAAGATGTCACCACACCAACATGACTCCAATGGTAGGGACAAATGTGCCCACACCAACATGACTTCAATAGTAGGGAAAGATGTCACCACACCAACATGACTCCAATAGTAGGGAAAGATGTCACCACACCAACATGACTCCAATGGTAGGGACAAATGTGCCCACACCAACATGACTTCAATAGTAGGAACAAATGTGGCCACACCAACATGACTCCAATAGTAGGGACAGATGTCACCACACCAACATGACTCCAATAGTAGGGACAGATGTCACCACACCAACATGACTCCAATAGTAGGGACAAATGTCACCACACCAACATGACTCCAATAGTAGGGACAGATGTGGCCACAACAACATGACTCCAATAGTAGGGACAGATGTGGCCACACCAACATGACTCGTATAGTAAGGACAAATGTGGCCACACCAACATGACTGAAATAGTAGGGACAAATGTCACCACACCAACATGACTCCAATAGTAGGGACAGATGTCACCACACCAACATGACTCCAATAGTAGGGACAAATGTCACCACACCAACATGACTGAAATAGTAGGGACAGATATCACCACACCAACATGACTCCAATAGTAGGGACAGATGTCACCACACCAACATGACTCCAATAGTAGGGACAAATGTCACCACACCAACATGACTCCAATAGTAGGGACAGATGTGGCCACAACAACATGACTCCAATAGTAGGGACAGATGTGGCCACACCAACATGACTCGTATAGTAAGGACAAATGTGGCCACACCAACATGACTGAAATAGTAGGGACAAATGTGGCCACACCAACATGACTGAAATAGTAGGGACAAATGTGGCCACACCAACATGACTGAAATAGTAGGGACAAATGTGGCCACACCAACATGACTCCAATAGTAGGGAAAGATGTCACCACACCAACATGACTCCAATGGTAGGGACAAATGTGCCCACACCAACATGACTTCAATAGTAGGAACAAATGTGGCCACACCAACATGACTCCAATAGTAGGGACAGATGTGGCCACACCAACATGACTCCAATAGTAGGGACAGATGTCACCACACCAGCATGACTCCAATAGCAGGGACAGATGTCACCACACCAACATGACTCCAATAGTAGGGACAGATGTCACCACACTAGCATGACTCCAATAGTGGGACAGATGTCACCACACCAAAATGACTCCAATAGTAGGGACAGATGTCACCACGCCAAAATGACTCCAATAGTAGGGACAGATGTCACCACACCAACATGACTCCAATAGTAGGGACAGATGTCACCACACCAACATGACTCCAATAGTAGGGACAGATGTCACCACACCAACATGACTCCAATAGTAGGGACAGATGTGGCACACACCAACATGACTCCAAGTAGGGAAATGTCCAACCCCCCATGACCCATGTAGGGGGTGGGCCACCCCAAAATGAAATTGAAAAGGCCACACCAACATGACTAATAGTAGGGAAATTGCCAACCAACATGACTAAAAATTCTTGGGGCCCCCCATGATCCTGTGGGGAAAATTTCCCCCCAAATGCTCCTGGGGAAAATTTGGGGCCCAACCCCCTGCTTTGTAGGCTGTCCCCAAAAATGACTCCATAGTAGGGACAAATTAAACCAAAAAACTCCAAGTAGGGGCAGATGTACCACACCAAAATGACTCCAATTGGGGGGACACCACAAACTGCCCAATAGAGGGGAGATGTCACCACACAACATGAAATGTAACAGATGCCCCCCAAAGACCCAAAAGTAACAATGTCCAAAAGAGACTCCCCAAAAAAATATACCAAAAAGACCCCGTGGGACAGATTGACCCAAATGCCCCAAAAGTAACAGATGCCCAAAACATGCCCCGAGGGGGCAAATGACCACACCAACAGACTCCAATAGTAGGGAAAAATGTCACCACACCCATGACTCCAATAGTAGGAAAAAAGTCACCACACCAACATGACTCCAATAGTAGGGACAATGTCCCCCACCAAAACCCCCAAAAAAGGGACAGTTCCCCCCCAACATGACTCCAATAGTAGGGAAAATGTCCCCCACCAACAACCCAATAGTAGGGAAAAAAGTCCCCCACCCAAAATGACTAATAGTAGGGGAAAAAAGTCCCCCACCAACATGACTAATATAAAGGGCCAACCCAAACCCAATAAGGGAAATGTCCCCCCACCCAAAAGACTCCAATAGTGGGACAGATGTCACCACACCAACATGACTCCAATAGTAGGAGAAAATGTCACCACACCAGCATGACTCCAATAGTAGGAGAAAATGTCACCACACCAACATGACTCCAATAGTAGGGACAGATGTCACCACACCAGCATGACTCCAATAGTAGGGACAGATGTCACCACACCAGCATGACTCCAATAGTAGGGACAGATGTCACCACACCAGCATGACTCCAATAGTAGGGACAGATGTCACCACACCAGCATGACTCCAATAGTAGGGACAGATGTCACCACACCAGCATGACTCCAATAGTAGGGACAAATGTCACCACACCAAAGACTCCAATAGATATGCAGGTCTCTGTCAGGGGCTGAGACTTGACAATATCCATGGACATAAAGAGGCAATTAAAATTCCCAACCAACCAAACCAACCAACCATGGCACACCAGGCTCACAATGAAGATTGTCCACAGTTGAGATGACAAGAATGATCACTGCTATGGCCCTGTGTGGAGCCAGACAGACAGACAGACACGCAACCCCCTGTCAGGGCCCAGACAACACCTGGGACTGAAGTGTTGAGCTCAGTCTTGTAGAGACTCACACACTCCCCAACACCACACACACAATGTGACACTAGAGGAGCCGAGACAGCTAGATCCACATGCTGAGTCAAGTGCATGACAACCACGGACACCAGACACCAGCAGGGATCAGAAAGATTCAAACCAGGAAGTGGACAGAAAGCACACAACTGAATGTCTCTTTCAGCGCTCGCTCACTCTGAACTCAAGCACACAAGTTACTACTTCTGGTGCACTGGACTGATTTTTGTATGTGGACTAGCTTTCCTTAATACCAGTGTCCCTCGCATCAGGCAAACCAAACCCACTCTGACTTGTGTACTTGTAATTTACGTCTCCCAAAGTCAACATTTTAGTGCAACTGACCAGTGGGTTGAACCCGCCACCGCAGAGCCAAAACTGAATGTGGACCTACAAGGTGAAACCATCTTCATGTAATCATGAGAACAGAATCATACACCAAGCAGAAATACAAAATTTGACATCAAAACCTGCAATGCGCCTGTCCCTTCTCTCACTGCACAGACTGCACAACAAACACACAACATTACCACATCAAAACCTGCAATGTGCTGTCCCTTCTCTCACTGCACAGACTGCACAACAAACACACAACATTACACATCAAAACCTGCAATGTGCCTGTCCCTTCTCCACTGCACAACAAACACACAACATTACCACATCAAAACCTGCAATGTGCCTGTCCCTTCTCTCACTGCACAGACTGCACAACAAACACACAACATTACCACATCAAACCTGCAATGTGCCTGTCCTTTCTCACTGCACAGACTGCACAACAAACACACAACATTACCACATCAAAACCTGCAATGTGCCTGTCCCTTCTCTCACTGCACAGACTGCACAACAAACACACAACAATTACCACCATCAAAACCTGCAATGTGCTGTCCCTTCTCTCACTGCACAGACTGCACAACAACACAACAACATTACCACATCAAAACCTGCAATGTGCCTGTCCCTTCTCTACTGCACAGACTGCACAACAAACACACAACATTACCACATCAAAACCTGCAAGTGCCTGTCCTTCTCTCACTGCACAGACTGCACAAAACACACAACATTACCACATCAAAACCTGCAATGTGCCTGTCCTTCTCTCACTGCACAGACTGCACAACAAACACACAACATTACCACATCAAAACCTGCAATGTGCCTGTCCTTCTCTCACTGCACAGACTGCACAACAAACACACAACATTACCACATCAAAACCTGCAATGTGCCTGTCCCTTCTCTCACTGCACAGATGCACAACAAACACACAACATTACCACATCAAACCTGCAATGTGCCTGTCCCTTCTCTCACTGCACAGACTGCACAACAAACACACAACATTACCACATCAAAACCTGCAATGTGCCTGTCCTTCTCTCACTGCACAGACTGCACAACAAAACACACAACATTACCACATCAAAACCGCAATGTGCCTGTCCCTTCTCTCACTGCCAGACTGCAACAACAAACACACAACATTACCACATCAAAACCTGCAATGTGCCTGTCCTTCTCTCACTGCACAACAACACACAACATACACATTCAAAACCTGCAATGTGCCTGTCCCTTCTCTCACTGCACAGACTGCACAACAAACACACAACATTACCACCATCAAAACCTGCAATGTGCCTGTCCCTTCTCTCACTGCACAGACTGCACAACAAACACACAACATTACACATCAAACCCTGCAATGTGCCTGTCCCTTCTCTCACTGCACAGACTGCACAACAAAACACACAACATTACCACATCAAAACCTGCAATGTGCCTGTCCCTTCTCTCACTGCACAGACTGCACAACAAACACACAACATTACCACATCAAACCTGCAATGTGCCTGTCCCTTCTCTCACGCCAGACTGCACAACAACACACAACATTACCACATCAAACCTGCAATGTGCCTGTCCCTTCTCTCACTGCACAGACTGCACAACAAACACACAACATTACCACATCAAAACCTGCAATGTGCCTGTCCCTTCTCTCACTGCACAGACTGCACAACAAACACACAAACATTACCACATCAAAACCTGCAATGTGCCTGTCCCTTCTCTCACTGCACAGACTGCACAACAAACACACAACCCATACCACATCAAAAACCTGCAATGTGCCTGTCCCTTCTCCACTGCACAGACTGCACACAAAACACAACATTACCACATCAAAACCTGCAATGTGCCTGTCCCTTCTCTCACTGCACAGACTGCACAACAAAACACAAACATTACCACATCAAACCTGCAATGTGCCTGTCCTTCTCTCACTGCACAGATGCACAACAACAACACACAACATTACCACATCAAAACCTGCAATGTGCCTGTCCCTTCTCTCACTGCACAGACTGCACAACAACACACAACATTACCACATCAAAACCTGCAATGTGCCTGTCCTTCTCTCACTGCACAGACTGCACAACAAACACACAACATTACCACATCAAAACCTGCAATGTGCCTGTCCTTCTCTCACTGCACAGACTGCACAACAAACACACAACATTACCACATCAAACCTGCAATGTGCCTGTCCCTTCTCTCACTGCACAGACTGCACAACAAACACACAACATTACCACATCAAAACCTGCAATGTGCCTGTCCTTCTCTCACTGCACAGACTGCACAACAACACACAACATTACCACATCAAAACCTGCAATGTGCCTGTCCCTTCTCTCACTGCACAGACTGCACAACAAACACACAACATTACCACATCAAAACCTGCAATGCGCCTGTCCCTTCTCTCACTGCATAGACTGCACAACAAACACAAACATTACCACATCAAAACCTGCAATGCGCCTGTCCCTTCTCTCACTGCACAGACTGCACAACACAACACACAACATTACCACATCAAAACCTGCAATGCGCCTGTCCCTTCTCTCACTGCACAGACTGCACAACAAACACACAACATTACCACATCAAAACCTGCAATGCGCCTGTCCCTTCTCTCACTGCACAGACTGCACAACAAACACACAACATTACCACATCAAAACCTGCAATGCGCCTGTCCCTTCTCTCACTGCACAGACTGCACAACAAACACACAACATTACCACATCAAAACCTGCAATGTGCCTGTCCCTTCTCTCACTGCACAGACTGCACAACAAACACACAACATTACCACATCAAAACCTGCAATGTGCCTGTCCCTTCTCTCACTGCACAGACTGCACAACAAACACACAACATTACCACATCAAAACCTGCAATGTGCCTGTCCCTTCTCTCACTGCACAGACTGCACAACAAACACACAACATTACACATCAAAACCTGCAATGTGCCTGTCCCTTCTCTCACTGCACAGACTGCACAACAAACACACAACATTACCACATCAAAACCTGCAATGTGCCTGTCCTTCTTCACTGCACAGACTGCACAACAAACACAAACATTACCACATCAAACCTGCAATGTGCCTGTCCCTTCTCTCACTGCACAGACTGCACAACACAAACACAACATACACATCAAAACCTGCAATGTGCTGTCCCTTCTCTCACTGCACAGACTGCACAACAAACACACAACATTACACATCAAACCTGCAATGTGCCTGTCCCTTCTCTCACTGCACAGACTGCACAACAAACACACAACATTACCACATCAAAACCTGCAATGTGCCTGTCCCTTCTCTCACTGCACGACTGCACAACAAACACACAACATTACCACATCAAAACCTGCAATGTGCCTGTCCCTTCTCTCACTGCACAGACTGCACAACAACACACAACATTACCACATCAAAACCTGCAATGTGCCTGTCCCTTCTCTCACTGCACAGACTGCACAACAAACAACAACATTACCACATCAAAACCTGCAATGTGCCTGTCCCTTCTCTCACTGCACAGACTGCACAAACAAACACACAACATTACCACATTCAAAACCTGCAATGTGCCTGTCCCTTCTCTCACTGCCACAGACTGCACAACAAACACACAACATTACCACATCAAAACCTGCAATGTGCCTGTCCCTTCTCTCACTGCACAGACTGCACAACAAACACACAACTACCACATCAAAAACCTGCAATGTGCCTGTCCCTTCTCTCACTGCACAGACTGCACAACAAACACACAACATACCCATCAAAACCTGCAATGTGCCTGTCCCTTCTCTCACTGCACAGACGCACAACAAACCACAACATTACCACATCAAAACTGCAATGTGCTGTCCCTTCCTCTCACTGCACAGACTGCACAACAAACAACAACATTACCACATCAAAACCTGCAATGTGCCTGTCCCTTCTCTCACTGCACAGACTGCACAACAAACACAACATTACCACATCAAAACCTGCAATGTGCCTGTCCCTTCTCTCACTGCACAGACTGCACAACAAAACACACAACATTACCACATCAAAACCTGCAATGTGCCTGTCCCTTCTCTCACTGCACAGACTGCACAACAAACACACAACATTACCACATCAAAACCTGCAATGTGCCTGTCCCTTCTTCACTGCACAGACTGCACAACAACACACAACATTACCACATCAAAACCTGCAATGTGCCTGTCCCTTCTCTCACGCACAGACTGCACAACAAACACACAACATTACCACATCAAAACCTGCAATGCGCCTGTCCCTTCTCTCACTGCACAGACTGCACAACAAACACACAACATTACACATCAAACCTGCAATGTGCCTGTCCCTTCTCTCACTGCACAGACTGCACAACAAACACACAACATTACCACATCAAAACCTGCATGCGCCTGTCCCTTCTCTCACGCACAGACTGCCAACAAACACACAACATTACCACATCAAAACTGCCCAAAGCGCCTGTCCCTTCTCTCACTGCACAGACTGCACAACAAACACACAACATTACCACATCAAAACCTGCAATGCTGCCTGTCCCTTCTCTCACTGCACAGACTGCACAACAAACACACAACATTACCACATCAAAACTAGCTGCCACACACTCCAAGAGGTTCCATTACTAATGTACTTATGCAATCCGGTTGTGTTGAGTCATGAACTCAATTCCTGTGCTAAACAGAGCAGTACCCATGCCTGATCTAGAATTTAACAACTGAAATGTCTGCACTAGCTAAAACTACAACTATGAGTGCCACTTGAAGCTATCTGGCAGCAATGTGACAAAGTTCCGGAATTCTCATCCAGCCATCTCATGATCAAAATGACACCAGGACCTGTTGTTCCTCCTGGAGCTGTGTATGTTTTGGTGTATTTGTACAGTACACTCTGACTACACATTATTGATTGTGAATCTGTCCTCAACAGCCACCTGTGTATATTCTTGTGTATTTGTACAGTACACTCTGACTACACATTATTGATTGTGAATCTGTCCTCAACAGCCACCTGTGTATATTCTTGTGTATTTGTACAGTACACTCTAACTACACATTATTGTCGTGTCCTCCTTTAAAGTGTCGTCCCTGGAGTGAGGAGAGTCAACACCCACATTATAATATTATCTTTCCCTATCAATATTCCTGGAGAATCCACCAGCTTCCGTCCAACACACTCATCAGCCCAGTGGACACCTTTTCCTATCACTCTCTCACTGTCGTACTATACCCCCGTCTCCTACTTCCCCAACGCAACATACTCAACAACTCTTGCTTCTAAAAATAATAAGATTAATTTATTAAAGAAAAGTGTAACGTATATGAGACGTGTATGCGAAGAAAAAATGTGTGTTGTGTATAATAACATAAATGTATATGTCAGCCCTCAAGTTCAGGATCATAGTGCACACATCATGGCAAGGATTACACGACATCACACGAGTCAGTACAATAGACCTCACCGAAGTCGTATCCTTCTCTCCAGACATGTCCTCCTCCAGGAGCTCTGATGACCATGAGATCTGAATCCCATGTAAATATATAATCCGTGGAAAATACCATTATTGTTCCTAACACAACGGTTCCTATTAGTTCTGTATTTTCACTCAAACAGTCAATGTATCTAGACAAAAATGGCTTGCTTTATTCACTAGATATAGTCTGAAAGTTCTGATTTCCTAGATACATGGAACAACTACACTTCAATGTTTGGTTTCATCTAATGTGAACATCAGTTCCTACTGATCTAGTTCCTCATGGGCTGAACATCCATCACTTCAGGTGTGTTAACGATTGGTATTCACTCATGTAGGATACATATACCATTAGGCTCCACCGAGCAATGTGTATTAACTTCTTCCGTTGCGAAAGTTGCTGGCCCATCTCTCTACATCATAATTTATCCGGGATCGGATTTTTCATTGGTTCCGGGTTCTTCATTCCAACCAGAGGAACCTTAGGCAACACCGCAGTTAGATCCAATTACATCCACTCTTGCCATGACAGGCACGTGTAAAATTAAATTAACTCAATTCGCACACGGTAGACATTTTCCAATCAAAACCGCAGTGCCGAAGCACGTCCGCTAAAATCCAAGGTTTGAGTTCAACTCTCCTCTCCAATCATGTTTTTTGGCAAAACCTAAAATTGGTCACGTGATGGTATTCTTCCTGTCCATACAGGTGTTATTTGGACATATCATCCATTGTCAAGAATCCATTTCCCTGGCTTAGTCACTGTCAGAGTTGTCATCAGTTGTTTTGACTCCCACAACAAACCAGCGAGTTATGGCTGACATCCGATTGCAACCAGGATCCGACGGGTTCCATCTGTATTCAAATGTTGACAAACTGTCAAAGCGATGCAGGGATTTGTCTCACTCACCACCGAATGTTCCCAATCCGTCGACCAGATGTAAACATGTGCAGTTACATTTTCTGGATTTGTTGAAACAACCCTTGGCCTCGAACATCCGCTAATTCAGAACGCCTTTATTCTCATCACTGGTTAAATCATGTTGGACTATTATGTGACAATTATTGATTGTGAATCTTTCCTCAACAGCCACCTGTGTATATTCTTGTGTATTTGTTATAGTACACTTTGTCTTCAAGTTGTTTGTGAATCTGTCCCCAACAGCCACCTGCATGTGTCAGGCTGATCATCCACACAATAAAATGCCCGTGCAGATAGCAGCCTGACACACATGGTGGGTGTCAAGTGCAAGTCCTGTCCTAGACACTGTGCAGTCAGCATGTCCTGTCCTAGACACTGTGCAGTCAGCATGTCCTGTCCTAGACACTGTGCAGTCAGCATGTCCTGTCCTAGACACTGTGCAGTAAGCACAGAGCATAACTCTCATTCACTAACTGTTGGGCAGTGGGAGGTGAGATTACATAGATGATGTTGAATGAATCGAGGTTTCAGAACCATGATGTGAAACTGACAGTCACAGAAATATATATGTGTAGATCACTGTCATTAGAGGACATATATAAGTAGATCACTGACATTAGAGGACATATATAAACAGATCACTGTCATTAGAGGACATATATAAGTAGATCACTGACATCAGAGGACATATATAAGTAGATCACTGTCATTAGAGGACATATATAAACAGATCACTGTCATTAGAGGACATATATAAGTAGATCACTGTCATTAGAGGACATATATAAACAGATCACTGACATTAGAGGACATATATAAGTAGATCACTGACATTAGAGGACATATATAAACAGATCACTGACATCAGAGGACATATATAAGTAGATCACTGACATTAGAGGACATATATAAACAGATCACTGACATCAGAGGACATATATAAGTAGATCACTGACATTAGAGGACATATATAAACAGATCACTGACATCAGAGGACATATATAAGTAGATCACTGACATTAGAGGACATATATAAACAGATCACTGACATCAGAGGACATATATAAGTAGAGCACTGACATTAGAGGACATATATAAACAGATCACTGTCATTAGAGGACATATATAAGTAGATCACTGATATTAGAGGACATATATAAGTAGATCACTGATATTAGAGGACATATATAAGTAGATCACTGACATCAGAGGACATATATAAGTAGATCACTGACATCAGAGGACATATATAAGTAGATCACTGACATCAGAGGACATATATAAGTAGATCACTGACATCAGAGGACATATATAAGTAGATCACTGACATCAGAGGACATATATAAGTAGATCACTGATATTAGAGGACATATATAAGTAGATCACTGACATTAGAGGACATATATAAGTAGATCACTGACATCAGAGGACATATATAAGTAGATCACTGACATCAGAGGACATATATAAGTAGATCACTGACATCAGAGGACATATATAAGTAGAGCACTGATATTAGAGGACATATATAAGTAGATCACTGACATTAGAGGACATATATAAGTAGATCACTGACATTAGAGGACATATATAAGTAGATCACTGACATTACAGGACATATATAAGTAGATCACTGACAGTAGAGGACATATATAAGTAGATCACTGACATTAGAGGACATATATAAGTAGATCACTGACATTAGAGGACATATATAAGTAGATCACTGACATTAGAGGACATATATAAGAGATGTGCATTAGAGACAGTATATAAGTAGATCACTGACATTAGAGGACATATATAAGTAGATCACTGACATTAGAGGACATATATAAGTAGATCACTGACATTAGAGGACATATATAAGTAGATCACTGACAGAGGACATATATAAGTAGATCACTGACATTAGAGGACATATATAAGTAGATCACTGACATTAGAGGACATATATAAGTAGATCACTGACATTAGAGGACATATATAAGTAGATCACTGACATTAGAGGACATATATAAGTAGATCACTGACATTAGAGGACATATATAAGTAGATCACTGACATTAGAGGACATATATAAGTAGATCACTGACATTAGAGGACATATATAAGTAGATCACTGACATTAGAGGACATATATAAGGTAGATCACTGACATTAGAGGACATATATAAGTAGATCACTGACATTAGAGGACATATATAAGTAGATCACTGACAGAGGACATATATAAGTAGATCACTGACATTAGAGGACATATATAAGTAGATCACTGACATTAGAGGACATATATAAGTAGATCACTGACATTAGAGGACATATATAAGTAGATCACTGACATTAGAGGACATATATAAGTAGATCACTGACATTAGAGGACATATATAAGTAGATCACTGACATTAGAGGACATATATAAGTAGATCACTGACATTAGAGGACATATATAAGTAGATCACTGTCATTAGAGGACATATATAAGTAGATCACTGACATTAGAGGACATATATAAGTAGATCACTGACATTAGAGGACATATATAAGTAGATCACTGACATTAGAGGACATATATAAGTAGATCACTGACATTAGAGGACATATATAAGTAGATCACTGACATTAGAGGACATATATAAGTAGATCACTGACAGAGGACATATATAAGTAGATCACTGACATTAGAGGACATATATAAGTAGATCACTGACATTAGAGGACATATATAAGTAGATCACTGACATTAGAGGACATATATAAGTAGATCACTGACATTAGAGGACATATATAAGTAGATCACTGACATTAGAGGACATATATAAGTAGATCACTGACATTAGAGGACATATATAAGTAGATCACTGACATTAGAGGACATATATAAGTAGAGCACTGACATTAGAGGACATATATAAGTAGAGCACTGACATTAGAGGATATATATAAGTAGAGCACTGACATTAGAGGACATATATAAGTAGAGCACTGACATTAGAGGACATATATAAGTAGATCACTGACATTAGAGGACATATATAAGTAGATCACTGACATTAGAGGACATATATAAGTAGATCACTGACATTAGAGGACTATATATAAGTAGATCACTGACATTAGAGGACATATATAAGTAGATCACTGACATTAGAGGACATATATAAGTAGAGCACTGACATTAGAGGATATATAAGTAGAGCACTGGACATTAGAGGATATATATAAGTAGAGCACTGACATTAGAGGATATATATATGTAGAGCACTGACATTAGAGGACATATATAAGTAGAGCACTGACATTAGAGGACATATATAAGTAGAGCACTGACATTAGAGGATATATATATGTAGAGCACTGACATTAGAGGACATATATAAGTAGAGCACTGACATTAGAGGACATATATAAGTAGATCACTGACATTAGAGGACATATATAAGTAGAGCACTGACATTAGAGGACATATATAAGTAGAGCACTGACATTAGAGGACATATATAAGTAGATCACTGACATTAGAGGACATATATAAGTAGAGCACTGACATTAGAGGACATATATAAGTAGAGCACTGACATTAGAGGATATATATAAGTAGAGCACTGACATTAGAGGATATATATAAGTAGAGCACTGACATTAGAGGACATATATAAGTAGAGCACTGATATTAGAGGATATATATAAGTAGAGCACTGACATTAGAGGACATATATAAGTAGATCACTGACAGAGAACATATATAAGTAGATCACTGACAGAGAAATATATAAGTAGATCACTGACAGAGGACATATATAAGTAGAGCACTGACATTAGAGGACATATATAAGTAGAGCACTGACATTAGAGGACATATATAAGTAGATCACTGACATTAGAGGATATATATATGTAGAGCACTGACATTAGAGGACATATATAAGTAGAGCACTGACATTAGAGGACATATATAAGTAGAGCACTGACATTAGAGGATATATATAAGTAGAGCACTGACATTAGAGGACATATATAAGTAGAGCACTGACATTAGAGGATATATATATGTAGAGCACTGACATTAGAGGACATATATAAGTAGATCACTGGCATTAGAGGACATATATAAGTAGAGCACTGACATTAGAGGACATATATAAGTAGATCACTGACATTAGAGGACATATATAAGTAGAGCACTGACATTAGAGGACATATATAAGTAGAGCACTGACATTAGAGGACATATATAAGTAGAGCACTGACATTAGAGGACATATATAAGTAGAGCACTGACATTAGAGGACATATATAAGTAGAGCACTGACATTAGAGGACATATATAAGTAGATCACTGGCATTAGAGGACATATATAAGTAGAGCACTGACATTAGAGGACATATATAAGTAGAGCACTGACATTAGAGGACATATATAAGTAGAGCACTGACATTAGAGGACATATATAAGTAGATCACTGACATTAGAGGACATATATAAGTAGATCACTGACATTAGAGGACATATATAAGTAGAGCACTGACATTAGAGGACATATATAAGTAGAGCACTGACATTAGAGGACATATATAAGTAGAGCACTGACATTAGAGGACATATATAAGTAGAGCACTGACATTAGAGGACATATATAAGTAGAGCACTGACATTAGAGGACATATATAAGTAGATCACTGACATTAGAGGACATATATAAGTAGATCACTGTCATTAGAGAACATATATAAGTAGATCACTGACATTAGAGGACATATATAAGTAGAGCACTGACATTAGAGGACATATATAAGTAGATCACTGACATTAGAGGACATATATAAGTAGAGCACTGACATTAGAGGACATATATAAGTAGATCACTGACATTAGAGGACATATATAAGTAGATCACTGACATTAGAGGACATATATAAGTAGATCACTGACATTAGAGGACATATATAAGTAGATCACTGACATTAGAGGACATATATAAGTAGAGCACTGACATTAGAGGACATATATAAGTAGAGCACTGACATTAGAGGACATATATAAGTAGAGCACTGACATTAGAGGACATATATAAGTAGATCACTGTCATTAGAGGACATATATAAGTAGATCACTGACATTAGAGGACATATATAAGTAGATCACTGACATTAGAGGAACATATATAAGTAGATCACTGACATTAGAGGACATATATAAGTAGATCACTGACATAGAGGACATATATAAGTAGATCACTGTACATAGAGAACATATATAAGTAGATCACTGACAGAGAACATATATAAGTAGATCACTGACAGAGGACATATATAAGTAGATCACTGACAGAGAACATATATAAGTAGATCACTGTCATTAGAGAACATATATAAGTAGATCACTGACAGAGGACATATATAAGTAGATCACTGTCATTAGAGAACATATATAAGTAGATCACTGACAGAGGACATATATAAGTAGATCACTGTCATTAGAGAACATATATAAGTAGATCACTGACAGAGGACATATATAAGTAGATCACTGTCATTAGAGAACATATATAAGTAGATCACTGACAGAGGACATATATAAGTAGATCACTGACAGAGAACATATATAAGTAGATCACTGACAGAGAACATATATAAGTAGATCACTGACAGAGAACATATATAAGTAGATCACTGACAGAGAACATATATAAGTAGATCACTGACAGAGGACATATATAAGTAGATCACTGACAGAAGACATATATAAGTAGATCACTGACAGAGAACATATATAAGTAGATCACTGTCATTAGAGAACATATATAAGTAGATCACTGACAGAGAACACATATAAGTAGATCACTGACAGAGAACATATATAAGTAGAGCACTGTCATTAGAGGACATATATAAGTAGAGCACTGTCATTAGAGGACATATATAAGTAGATCACTGTCATTAGAGAACATATATAAGTAGATCCCTGACAGAGGACATATATAAGTAGATCACTGTCATTAGAGAACATATATAAGTAGATCACTGACAGAGAACATATATAAGTAGATCACTGACAGAGAACATATATAAGTAGATCACTGTCATTAGAGAACATATATAAGTAGATCACTGACAGAGAACATATATAAGTAGATCACTGACAGAGGACATATATAAGTAGATCACTGACAGAAGACATATATAAGTAGATCACTGACAGAAGACATATATAAGTAGATCACTGACAGAGAACATATATAAGTAGATCACTGACAGAGAACATATATAAGTAGATCACTGACAGAGGACATATATAAGTAGATCACTGACAGAAGACATATATAAGTAGATCACTGACAGAGGACATATATAAGTAGATCACTGACAGAGGACATATATAAGTAGATCACTGACAGAGGACATATATAAGTAGATCACTGACAGAGAACATATATAAGTAGATCACTGTCATTAGAGGACATATATAAGTAGATCACTGACAGAAGACATATATAAGTAGATCACTGACAGAGGACATATATAAGTAGATCACTGACAGAGGACATATATAAGTAGATCACTGACAGAGGACATATATAAGTAGATCACTGACAGAGGACATATATAAGTAGATCACTGACAGAAGACATATATAAGTAGATCACTGTCATTAGAGGACATATATAAGTAGATCACTGTCATTAGAGGACATATATAAGTAGATCACAGTCATTAGAGGACATATATAAGTAGATCACTGTCATTAGAGGACATATAAAAGTAGATCACTGTCATTAGAGGACATATATAAGTAGATCACTGACAGAGGACATATATAAGTAGATCACTGTCATTAGATGACATATATAAGTAGATCACTAACAGAGGACATATATAAGTAGATCACTGTCATTAGAGGACATATATAAGTAGATCACTGACATTACAGGACATATATAAGTAGATCACTGACAGAGGACATATATAAGTAGATCACTGACAGAGGATATATATAAGTAGAGCACTGATATTAGAGGATATATATAAGTAGAGCATTGACATTAGAGGATATATATAAGTAGAGCATTGACATTAGAGGATATATATAAGTAGAGCACTGATATTAGAGGATATATATATAAGTAGAGCATTGACATTAGAGGATATATATATGTAGAGCACTGACATTAGAGGATATATATAAGTAGAGCACTGATATTAGAGGATATATATAAGTAGAGCACTGTCATTAGAGGTCATATATAAGTAGAGCACTGATATTAGAGGATATATATAAGTAGAGCATTGACATTAGAGGATATATATAAGTAGAGCACTGATATTAGAGGATATATATAAGTAGAGCATTGACATTAGAGGACATATATAAGTAGAGCACTGATATTAGAGGATATATATAAGTAGAGCACTGACATTAGAGGATATATATAAGTAGAGCATTGACATTAGAGGATATATATAAGTAGAGCACTGATATTAGAGGATATATATAAGTAGATCACTGTCATTAGAGGACATATATAAGTAGAGCACTGATATTAGAGGATATATATAAGTAGAGCACTGACATTAGAGGATATATATAAGTAGAGCATTGACATTAGAGGATATATATAAGTAGATCACTGACATTAGAGGACATATATAAGTAGAGCATTGATATTAGAGGACATATATAAGTAGAGCACTGACATTAGAGGATATATATAAGTAGAGCATTGACATTAGAGGATATATATAAGTAGATCACTGACATTAGAGGACATATATAAGTAGATCACTGACATTAGAGGACATATATAAGTAGAGCACTGATATTAGAGGATATATATAAGTAGAGCACTGATATTAGAGGATATATATAAGTAGAGCATTGACATTAGAGGATATATATAAGTAGAGCACTGATATTAGAGGATATATATAAGTAGAGCATTGACATTAGAGGACATATATAAGTAGAGCACTGATATTAGAGGATATATATAAGTAGAGCACTGACATTAGAGGATATATATAAGTAGAGCATTGACATTAGAGGATATATATAAGTAGAGCACTGATATTAGAGGACATATATAAGTAGAGCACTGATATTAGAGGATATATATAAGTAGAGCATTGACATTAGAGGACATATATAAGTAGATCACTGTCATTAGAGGACATATATAAGTAGATCACTGTCATTAGAGGACATATATAAGTAGATCACTGTCATTAGAGGACATATATAAGTAGATCACTGACAGAGGATATATATAAGTAGATCACTGACATTAGAGGACATATATAAGTAGAGCATTGACATTAGAGGATATATATAAGTAGAGCACTGATATTAGAGGATATATATAAGTAGAGCACTGACATTAGAGGATATATATAAGTAGAGCATTGACATTAGAGGATATATATAAGTAGATCACTGACATTAGAGGACATATATAAGTAGAGCACTGATATTAGAGGATATATATAAGTAGAGCATTGACATTAGAGGACATATATAAGTAGATCACTGTCATTAGAGGACATATATAAGTAGATCACTGTCATTAGAGGACATATATAAGTAGATCACTGTCATTAGAGGACATATATAAGTAGATCACTGACAGAGGATATATATAAGTAGATCACTGACATTAGAGGACATATATAAGTAGAGCACTGATATTAGAGGACATATATAAGTAGAGCATTGACATTAGAGGACATATATAAGTAGAGCACTGATATTAGAGGATATATATAAGTAGAGCACTGACATTAGAGGATATATATAAGTAGAGCACTGACATTAGAGGATATATATAAGTAGAGCACTGATATTAGAGGATATATATAAGTAGAGCACTGACATTAGAGGATATATATAAGTAGAGCACTGATATTAGAGGATATATATAAGTAGAGCACTGACATTAGAGGATATATATAAGTAGAGCACTGACAGAGGACATATATAAGTAGAGCACTGATATTAGAGGATATATATAAGTAGAGCACTGATATTAGAGGACAAATATAAGTAGAGCACTGATATTAGAGGACATATATAAGTAGAGCACTGACATTAGAGGACATATATAAGTAGAGCACTGACATTAGAGGATATATATAAGTAGAGCACTGACATTAGAGGACATATATAAGTAGAGCACTGACATCAGAGGACATATATAAGTAGATCACTGTCATTAGAGAACATATATAAGTAGATCCCTGACAGAGGACATATATAAGTAGATCACTGTCATTAGAGAACATATATAAGTAGATCACTGACAGAGAACATATATAAGTAGATCACTGACAGAGAACATATATAAGTAGATCACTGTCATTAGAGAACATATATAAGTAGATCACTGACAGAGAACATATATAAGTAGATCACTGACAGAGGACATATATAAGTAGATCACTGACAGAAGACATATATAAGTAGATCACTGACAGAAGACATATATAAGTAGATCACTGACAGAGAACATATATAAGTAGATCACTGACAGAGAACATATATAAGTAGATCACTGACAGAGGACATATATAAGTAGATCACTGACAGAAGACATATATAAGTAGATCACTGACAGAGGACATATATAAGTAGATCACTGACAGAGGACATATATAAGTAGATCACTGACAGAGGACATATATAAGTAGATCACTGACAGAGAACATATATAAGTAGATCACTGTCATTAGAGGACATATATAAGTAGATCACTGACAGAAGACATATATAAGTAGATCACTGACAGAGGACATATATAAGTAGATCACTGACAGAGGACATATATAAGTAGATCACTGACAGAGGACATATATAAGTAGATCACTGACAGAGGACATATATAAGTAGATCACTGACAGAAGACATATATAAGTAGATCACTGTCATTAGAGGACATATATAAGTAGATCACTGTCATTAGAGGACATATATAAGTAGATCACAGTCATTAGAGGACATATATAAGTAGATCACTGTCATTAGAGGACATATAAAAGTAGATCACTGTCATTAGAGGACATATATAAGTAGATCACTGACAGAGGACATATATAAGTAGATCACTGTCATTAGAGGACATATATAAGTAGATCACTAACAGAGGACATATATAAGTAGATCACTGTCATTAGAGGACATATATAAGTAGATCACTGACATTACAGGACATATATAAGTAGATCACTGACAGAGGACATATATAAGTAGATCACTGACAGAGGATATATATAAGTAGAGCACTGATATTAGAGGATATATATAAGTAGAGCATTGACATTAGAGGATATATATAAGTAGAGCATTGACATTAGAGGATATATATAAGTAGAGCACTGATATTAGAGGATATATATAAGTAGAGCATTGACATTAGAGGATATATATATGTAGAGCACTGACATTAGAGGATATATATAAGTAGAGCACTGATATTAGAGGATATATATAAGTAGAGCACTGTCATTAGAGGACATATATAAGTAGAGCACTGATATTAGAGGATATATATAAGTAGAGCATTGACATTAGAGGATATATATAAGTAGAGCACTGACATTAGAGGACATATATAAGTAGAGCATTGATATTAGAGGACATATATAAGTAGAGCACTGACATTAGAGGATATATATAAGTAGAGCATTGACATTAGAGGATATATATAAGTAGAGCACTGATATTAGAGGATATATATAAGTAGAGCATTGACATTAGAGGATATATATAAGTAGAGCACTGATATTAGAGGATATATATAAGTAGATCACTGTCATTAGAGGATATATATAAGTAGAGCACTGATATTAGAGGATATATATAAGTAGAGCACTGACATTAGAGGACATATATAAGTAGAGCACTGATATTAGAGGATATATATAAGTAGAGCACTGACATTAGAGGATATATATAAGTAGAGCATTGACATTAGAGGATATATATAAGTAGATCACTGACATTAGAGGACATATATAAGTAGAGCATTGATATTAGAGGACATATATAAGTAGAGCACTGACATTAGAGGATATATATAAGTAGAGCATTGACATTAGAGGATATATATAAGTAGATCACTGACATTAGAGGACATATATAAGTAGAGCACTGATATTAGAGGACATATATAAGTAGAGCACTGATATTAGAGGATATATATAAGTAGAGCACTGACATTAGAGGATATATATAAGTAGAGCATTGACATTAGAGGATATATATAAGTAGATCACTGACATTAGAGGACATATATAAGTAGAGCATTGATATTAGAGGACATATATAAGTAGAGCACTGACATTAGAGGATATATATAAGTAGAGCATTGACATTAGAGGATATATATAAGTAGAGGACTGACATTAGAGAACATATATAAGTAGATCACTGACATTAGAGGACATATATAAGTAGAGCACTGATATTAGAGGATATATATAAGTAGAGCACTGATATTAGAGGATATATATAAGTAGAGCATTGACATTAGAGGATATATATAAGTAGAGCACTGATATTAGAGGATATATATAAGTAGAGCATTGACATTAGAGGACATATATAAGTAGAGCACTGATATTAGAGGATATATATAAGTAGAGCACTGACATTAGAGGATATATATAAGTAGAGCACTGATATTAGAGGATATATATAAGTAGAGCATTGACATTAGAGGATATATATAAGTAGAGCACTGATATTAGAGGATATATATAAGTAGAGCACTGATATTAGAGGACATATATAAGTAGAGCACTGACATTAGAGGATATATATAAGTAGAGCATTGACATTAGAGGATATATATAAGTAGATCACTGACATTAGAGGACATATATAAGTAGATCACTGACATTAGAGGACATATATAAGTAGAGCACTGACATTAGAGGATATATATAAGTAGAGCACTGATATTAGAGGACATATATAAGTAGAGCACTGATATTAGAGGATATATATAAGTAGAGCACTGACATTAGAGGATATATATAAGTAGAGCATTGACATTAGAGGATATATATAAGTAGAGCATTGACATTAGAGGATATATATAAGTAGAGCACTGATATTAGAGGATATATATAAGTAGAGCATTGACATTAGAGGATATATATAAGTAGAGCATTGACATTAGAGGATATATATAAGTAGAGCACTGACATTAGAGGATATATATAAGTAGAGCATTGACATTAGAGGATATATATAAGTAGAGCACTGATATTAGAGGATATATATAAGTAGAGCATTGACATTAGAGGATATATATAAGTAGATCACTGACATTAGAGGACATATATAAGTAGATCACTGACAGAGGACATATATAAGTAGAGCACTGACAGAGGACATATATAAGTAGAGCACTGACAGAGGACATATATAAATAGAGCACTGTCATTAGAGGACATATATAAGTAGATCACTGACAGAGGACATATATAAGTAGATCACTGACAGAGGACATATATAAGTAGAGCACTGTCATTAGAGGACATATATAAGTAGATCACTGTCATTAGAGAACATATATAAGTAGATAACTGACAGAGGACATATATAAGTAGATCACTGTCATTAGAGAACATATATAAGTAGATCACTGACAGAGGACATATATAAGTAGATCACTGACATTAGAGGACATATATAAGTAGAGCACTGATATTAGAGGACATATATAAGTAGAGCACTGTCATTAGAGGACATATATAAGTAGATCACTGTCATTAGAGAACATATATAAGTAGATCACTGACAGAGGACATATATAAGTAGATCACTGTCATTAGAGAACATATATAAGTAGATCACTGACAGAGGACATATATAAGTAGATCACTGTCATTAGAGAACATATATAAGTAGATCACTGACAGAGAACATATATAAGTAGATCACTGACAGAGAACATATATAAGTAGATCACTGACAGAGAACATATATAAGTAGATCACTGACATTAGAGAACATATATAAGTAGAGCACTGTCATTAGAGGACATATATAAGTAGATCACTGACAGAGAACATATATAAGTAGATCACTGTCATTAGAGAACATATATAAGTAGAGCACTGTCATTAGAGGACATATATAAGTAGATCACTGACAGAGAACATATATAAGTAGATCACTGACAGAGAACATATATAAGTAGATCACTGTCATTAGAGAACATATATAAGTAGATCACTGTCATTAGAGAACATATATAAGTAGATCACTGTCATTAGAGAACATATATAAGTAGATCACTGACAGAGAACATATATAAGTAGATCACTGACAGAGAACATATATAAGTAGATCACTGTCATTAGAGAACATATATAAGTAGAGCACTGTCATTAGAGGACATATATAAGTAGATCACTGACAGAGAACATATATAAGTAGATCACTGACAGAGAACATATATAAGTAGATCACTGTCATTAGAGAACATATATAAGTAGAGCACTGTCATTAGAGAACATATATAAGTAGAGCACTGTCATTAGAGAACATATATAAGTAGATCACTGACAGAGAACATATATAAGTAGAGCACTGTCATTAGAGAACATATATAAGTAGAGCACTGTCATTAGAGGACATATATAAGTAGATCACTGTCATTAGAGAACATATATAAGTAGATCACTGACAGAGAACATATATAAGTAGATCACTGACAGAGAACATATATAAGTAGATCACTGACATTAGAGAACATATATAAGTAGAGCACTGTCATTAGAGGACATATATAAGTAGATCACTGACAGAGAACATATATAAGTAGATCACTGACAGAGAACATATATAAGTAGATCACTGTCATTAGAGAACATATATAAGTAGATCACTGTCATTAGAGAACATATATAAGTAGATCACTGTCATTAGAGAACATATATAAGTAGATCACTGACAGAGAACATATATAAGTAGATCACTGACAGAGAACATATATAAGTAGATCACTGACAGAGAACATATATAAGTAGATCACTGTCATTAGAGAACATATATAAGTAGATCACTGACAGAGGACATATATAAGTAGATCACTGACAGAAGACATATATAAGTAGATCACTGACAGAGGACATATATAAGTAGATCACTGACAGAGAACATATATAAGTAGATCACTGTCATTAGAGGACATATATAAGTAGATCACTGACAGAGGACATATATAAGTAGATCACTGACAGAAGACATATATAAGTAGATCACTGACAGAGGACATATATAAGTAGATCACTGTCATTAGAGAACATATATAAGTAGATCACTGTCATTAGAGAACATATATAAGTAGATCACTGACAGAGAACATATATAAGTAGATCACTGTCATTAGAGAACATATATAAGTAGATCACTGTCATTAGAGAACATATATAAGTAGATCACTGACAGAGGACATATATAAGTAGATCACTGACAGAGGACATATATAAGTAGATCACTGACAGAGAACATATATAAGTAGATCACTGTCATTAGAGAACATATATAAGTAGATCACTGACAGAGGACATATATAAGTAGATCACTGTCATTAGAGAACATATATAAGTAGATCCCTGACAGAGGACATATATAAGTAGATCACTGACAGAGAACATATATAAGTAGATCATTGTCATTAGAGAACATATATAAGTAGAGCACTGACATTAGAGGACATATATAAGTAGATCACTGTCATTAGAGAACATATATAAGTAGATCACTGTCATTAGAGAACATATATAAGTAGATCACTGACAGAGAACATATATAAGTAGATCACTGACAGAGAACATATATAAGTAGATCACTGACAGAGAACATATATAAGTAGATCACTGACAGAGAACATATATAAGTAGATCACTGACAGAGAACATATATAAGTAGATCACTGACAGAGAACATATATAAGTAGATCACTGTCATTAGAGAACATATATAAGTAGATCACTGTCATTAGAGAACATATATAAGTAGATCACAGTCATTAGAGAACATATATAAGTAGATCACTGACAGAGAACATATATAAGTAGATCACTGTCATTAGAGAACATATATAAGTAGATCACTGACAGAGGACATATATAAGTAGATCACTGACAGAAGACATATATAAGTAGATCACTGACAGAGAACATATATAAGTAGATCACTGACAGAGAACATATATAAGTAGATCACTGTCATTAGAGAACATATATAAGTAGATCACTGACAGAGGACATATATAAGTAGATCACTGACAGAGGACATATATAAGTAGATCACTGACAGAGGACATATATAAGTAGATCACTGACAGAAGACATATTTAAGTAGATCACTGACAGAGAACATATATAAGTAGATCACTGTCATTAGAGAACATATATAAGTAGATCACTGACAGAGAACATATATAAGTAGATCACTGACAGAGGACATATATAAGTAGATCACTGTCATTAGAGAACATATATAAGTAAGATCAACTGACAGAGAACATATATAGTAGATCACTGTCATTAGAGAACATATATAAGTAGATCCTGACAGAGGACATATATAAGTAGATCACTGACAGAAGACATATATAGTAGATCACTGACAGAGAACATATATAAGTAGATCACTGACAGAGAACATATATAAGTAGATCACTGTCATTAGAGAACATATATAAGGTAGATCACTGACAAGAGACATATATAAGTAGATCACTGACAGAGGACATATATAAAGTAGATCACTGACAGAGGACATATATAAGTAGATCACTGACAGAAGACATATATAAGTAGATCACTGACAGAGAACATATATAAGTAGATCACTGTCATTAGAGAACATATATAAGTAGATCACTGACAGAGAACATATATAAGTAGATCACTGACAGAGAACATATATAAGTAGATCACTGACAGAGAACATATATAAGTAGATCACTGACAGAGAACATATATAAGTAGATCACTGACAGAGAACATATATAAGTAGATCACTGACAGAGAACATATATAAGTAGATCACTGACAGAGAACATATATAAGTAGATCACTGACAGAGGACATATATAAGTAGATCACTGTCATTAGAGAACATATATAAGTAGATCACTGACAGAGAACATATATAAGTAGATCACTGTCATTAGAGAACATATATAAGTAGATCACTGACAGAGAACATATATAAGTAGATCACTTGACAGAGAACATATATAAGTAGATCACTGACAGAGAACATATATAAGTAGATCACTGACAGAGAACATATATAAGTAGATCACTGACAGAGAACATATATAAGTAGATCACTGACAGAGAACATATATAAGTAGATCACTGACAGAGAACATATATAAGTAGATCACTGACAGAGAACATATATAAGTAGATCACTGACAGAGAACATATATAAGTAGATCACTGACAGAGAACATATATAAGTAGATCACTGACAGAGAACATATATAAGTAGATCACTGTCATTAGAGAACATATATAAGTAGATCACTGACAGAGAACATATATAAGTAGATCACTGTCATTAGAGAACATATATAAGTAGATCACTGACAGAGAACATATATAAGTAGATCACTGACAGAGAACATATATAAGTAGATCACTGACAGAGGACATATATAAGTAGATCACTGACAGAAGACATATATAAGTAGATCACTGACAGAGGACATATATAAGTAGATCACTGACAGAGGACATATATAAGTAGATCACTGACAGAGGACATATATAAGTAGATCACTGACAGAAGACATATATAAGTAGATCACTGTCATTAGAGGACATATATAAGTAGATCACTGTCATTAGAGGACATATATAAGTAGATCACAGTCATTAGAGGACATATATAAGTAGATCACTGTCATTAGAGGACATATATAAGTAGATCACTGTCATTAGAGGACATATAAAAGTAGATCACTGTCATTAGAGGACATATATAAGTAGATCACTGACAGAGGACATATATAAGTAGATCACTGTCATTAGAGGACATATATAAGTAGATCACAGACATTAGAGGACATATATAAGTAGATCACTGTCATTAGAGGACATATATAAGTAGATCACTGACATTACAGGACATATATAAGTAGATCACTGACAGAGGACATATATAAGTAGATCACTGTCATTAGAGGACATATATAAGTAGATCACTAACAGAGGACATATATAAGTAGATCACTGTCATTAGAGGACATATATAAGTAGATCACTGACATTACAGGACATATATAAGTAGATCACTGACAGAGGACATATATAAGTGGATCACTGTCATTACAGGACATATATAAGTAGAGCACTGACATTAGAGGACATATATAAGTAGATCACTTTCAGAGGACATATATAAGTAAATCACTGTCATTAGAGGACATATATAAGTAGATCACTGACATTAGAGGACATATATAAGTAGATCACTGTCATTAGAGGACATATATAAGTAGATCACTGACATTACAGGACATATATAAGTAGATCACTGACAGAGGACATATATAAGAAGATCACTGTCATTACAGGACATATATAAGTAGAGCACTGACATTAGAGGACATATATAAGTAGATCACTTTCAGAGGACATATATAAGTAAATCACTGTCATTAGAGGACATATATAAGTAGATCACTGTCATTAGAGGACATATATAAGTAGATCACTGACATTAGAGGACATATATAAGTAGAGCACTGACATTAGAGGACATATATAAGTAGAGCACTGTCATTAGAGGACATATATAAGTAGATCACTGTCATTAGAGGACATATATAAGTAGAGCACTGACATTAGAGGACATATATAAGTAGAGCACTGACATTAGAGGACATCTATAAGTAGATCACTGACATTAGAGGACATATATAAGTAGAGCACTGACATTAGAGGACATATATAAGTAGATCACTGTCATTAGAGGACATATATAAGTAGAGCACTGACATTAGAGGACATATATAAGTAGATCACTGTCATTAGAGGACATATATAAGTAGAGCACTGACATTAGAGGACATATATAAGTAGATCACTGACATTAGAGGACATATATAAGTAGATCACTGTCATTAGAGGACATATATAAGTAGAGCACTGACATTAGAGGACATATATAAGTAGAGCACTGACATTAGAGGACATATATACGTAGACCACTGTCATTAGAGGACATATATAAGTAGATCACTGAAATTAGAGGACATATATAAGTAGAGCACTGACATTAGAGGACATATATAAGTAGAGCACTGATATTAGAGGACATATATAAGTAGAGCACTGACATTAGAGGACATATATAAGTAGAGCATTGACATTAGAGGACATATATAAGTAGAGCACTGTCATTAGAGGACATATATAAGTAGATCACTGACATTAGAGGACATATATAAGTAGAGCACTGATATTAGAGGACATATATAAGTAGAGCACTGACATTAGAGGACATATATAAGTAGAGCACTGATCTACTTATATATGTCCTCTAATGACAGTGATCTACTTATATATGTCCTCTGTCAGTTCAGTGATCTACTTATATATGTCCTCTAATGTCAGTGATCTACTTATATATGTCTTCTAATGCCAGTGATCTACTTATATATGTCCTCTAATGACAGTGATCTACTTATATATGTCCTCTAATGACAGTGATCTACTTATATATGTCCTCTAATGACAGTGATCTACTTATATATGTCCTCTAATGTCAGTGATCTACTTATATATGTCCTCTGTCAGTGATCTACTTATATATGTCCTCTGTCAGTGATCTACTTATATATGTCCTCTAATGTCAGTGGTCTACTTATATATGTCCTCTAATGTCAGTGATCTACTTATATATATCCTCTAATGTCAGTGATCTACTTATATATGTCCTCTGTCAGTGATCTACTTAAATATGTCCTCTGACAGTTATCTACTTATATATGTCCTCTAATGCCAGTGATCTACTTATATATGTCCTCTAATGTCAGTGATCTACTTATATATGTCCTCTAATGACAGTGGTCTATGTATATATGTCCTCTAATGACAGTGATCTACTTATATATGTCCTCTAATGACAGTGATCTACTTATATATGTCATCTAATGACAGTGATCTACTTATATATGTCCTCTAATGACAGTGATCTACTTATATATGTCCTCTAATGTCAGTGATCTACTTATATATGTCCTCTAATGTCAGTGATCTACTTATATATGTCCTCTGTCAGTGCTCTACTTATATATGTCCTCTAATGTCAGTGATCTACTTATATATGTCCTCTGTCAGTGATCTACTTATATATGTCCTCTAATGTCAGTGATCTACTTATATATGTCCTCTAATATCGGTGCTCTACTTATATATGTCCTCTAATGTCAGTGATCTACTTATATATGTCCTCTAATGTCAGTGATCTACTTATACATGTTCTCTAATGTCAGTGATCTACTTATATATGTCCTCTAATGTCAGTGATCTACTTATATATGTCCTCTGTCAGTGATCTACTTATATATGTCCTCTGTCAGTGATCTACTTATATATGTTCTCTAATGTCAGTGATCTACTTATATATGTCCTCTAATGACAGTGATCTACTTATATATGTCCTCTAATGTCAGTGATCTACTTATATATGTCCTCTAATGACAGTGATCTACTTATATATGTCCTCTGTCAGTTCAGTGATCTACTTATATATGTCCTCTAATGACAGTGATCTACTTATATATGTCCTCTAATGTCAGTGATCTACTTATATATGTCTTCTAATGTCAGTGATCTACTTATATATGTCCTCTAATGTCAGTGATCTACTTATATATGTATTCTAATGCCAGTGATCTACTTATATATGTCCTCTAATGTCAGTGATCTACTTATATATGTCATCTAATGACAGTGATCTACTTATATATGTCCTCTAATGACAGTTATCTACTTATATATGTCCTCTAATGTCAGTGATCTACTTATATATGTCCTCTAATGTCAGTGATCTACTTATATATGTCCTCTAATGTCAGTGATCTACTTATATATGTCCTCTAATGTCAGTGCTCTACTTATATATGTCCTCTAATATCAGTGCTCTACTTATGTATGTCCTCTAATGTCAGTGATCTACTTATATATGTCCTCTGTCAATAATGGTCTACTTATGTATGTCCTCTAATGTCAGTGATCTACTTATATATGTCCTCTGATGTCAGTGATCTACTTATATATGTCCTCTGTCAGTGATCTACTTATATATGTCCTCTGTCAGTGATCTACTTATATATGTCCTCTAATGTCAGTGATCTACTTATATATGTCCTCTGTCAGTGATCTACTTGTATATGTCCTCTTATGTCAGTGATCTACTTATATATGTCCTCTAATATCAGTGCTCTACTTATATATGTCCTCTAATGTCAGTGATCTACTTATATATGTCCTCTAATGTCAGTGATCTACTTATATATGTCCTCTAATGTCAGTGATCTACTTATATATGTCCTCTAATGTCCTGATATTAGAGGACATATATAAGTAGATCACTGACATTAGAGGACATATATAAGTAGATCATTGACATTAGAGGACATATATAAGTAGATCACTGACAGAGGACATATATAAGTAGATCACTGACAGAGGACATATACAAGTAGATCATTATTGAGAGAGGACATATATAAGTAGATCACTGACAGAGGATATATACAAGTAGATCACTGACAGAGGACATATAGAAGTAGATCATTATTGACAGAGGACATATATAAGTAGATCATTATTGACAGAGGACATATATAAGGGGATCACTGACATTAGAGGACATATATAAGTAGACCATTATTGACAGAGGACATATATAAGTAGATCACTGTCATTAGAGGACATATTTAAGTGAATCACTGACAGAGGACATATATAAGTAGATCATTATTGACAGAGGACATATATAAGTAGATCACTGACAGAGGACATATATAACTAGATCATTATCGACAGAGGACATATATAAGTAGATCACTGACAGAGGACATATATAAGTAGATCATTATTGACAGAGGACATATATAAGTAGATCTCTGACAGAGGACATATATAAGTAGATCATTATTGACAGAGGACATATATAAGTAGATCACTGACAGAGGACATATATAAGTAGATCACTGACAGAGGACATATATAAGTAGATCACTGACATTAGAGGACATATATAAGTAGATCACTGACAGAGGACATATATAAGTAGATCACTGACATTAGAGGACATATATAAAGGGATCACTGACATTAGAGGACATATATAAGTAGATCACTGACATTACAGGACATATATAAGTAGATCACTGACAGAGGACATATAAAAGTAGATCACTGACATTAGAGGACATATATAAGTAGATCACTGACATTAGAGGACATATATAAGTAGATCACTGACATTAGAGGACATATATAAGTAGATCACTGACATTAGAGGACATATATAAGTAGATCACTGACATTAGAGGACATATATAAGTAGATCACTGACATTAGAGGACATATATAAGTAGATCACTGACATTAGAGGACATATATAAGTAGATCACTGACATTAGAGGACATATGTAAGTAGATCACTGACATTAGAGGACATATATAAGTAGAGCACTGACATTAGAGGACATATATAAGTAGATCACTGACATTAGAGGACATATATAAGTAGAGCACTGACATTAGAGGACATATATAAGGGGATCACTGACATTAGAGGACATATATAAGTAGATAACTGTCAGAGGACATATTTAAGTAGATCACTGACAGAGGACATATATAAGTAGATCACTGACATTAGAGGATATATATAAGTAGATCACTGACATTAGAGGACATATATAAGTAGACCACTGACATTAGAGGACATATATAAGTAGATCACTGACAGAGGACATATATAAGTAGATCACTGACAGAGGACATATATAAGTAGATCACTGACATTATAGGACATATATAAGTAGATCACTGTCATTAGAGGACATATATAAGTAGATCACTGTCATTAGAGGACATATATAAGTAGATCACTGACATTAGAGGACATATATAAGTAGATCACTGACAGAGGACATATATAAGTAGATCACTGACATTAGAGGACATATATAAGTAGATCACTGACAGAGGACATATATAAGTAGATCACTGACAGAGGACATATATAAGTAGATCACTGACAGAGGACATATATAAGTAGATCACTGACAGAGGACATATATAAGTAGATCACTGACAGAGGACATATATAAGTAGATCACTGACAGAGGACATATATAAGTAGATGACTGACAGAGGACATATATAAGTAGATCACTGACATTAGAGGACATATATAAGTAGATCACTGACATTAGAGGACATATATAAGTAGATCACTGTCATTAGAGAACATATATAAGTAGATCACTGATATTAGAGGACATATATAAGTAGATCACTGACATTAGAGGACATATATAAGTAGATCACTGACATTAGAGGACATATATAAGTAGATCACTGACAGAGGACATATATAAGTAGATCACTGACATTAGAGGACATATATAAGTAGATCACTGACAGAGGACATATATAAGTAGATCACTGACAGAGGACATATATAAGTAGATCACTGACAGAGGACATATATAAGTAGATCACTGACAGAGGACATATATAAGTAGATCTAAGTAACCTCTGTCTGTTGTGTTTAAGGATTAAACAAACTGGTGGAATATCAGGGAAATTGCTAATTAGATGCATATATTCTTTTACAGGACGTGGCAATCAACCCATCATTTTTTGGTTGTGTAGGATTTATTTTACTAGACAAGTTTAAGTTCAGTCTTATGACTACTTTCTAAATGGTTGATGCTTCTACCACAGAAATGAACGCAAAGCGATCTGCTCCTAAATCACCTGGGGCTGATTCCATAGGAACCCTTACTTGGTAGGGGCAATTGTGAAACTGCGTTCACTAACCCTGAAGTCACAAATGTGATATCGCTAAACTAAATGTAAAATCAGTTAAATCTATGAATGTAATCATGTCATTCTTGCTAAACAAATAATAAAAGCTGTTGAGAAGTTCTACGAAGTCAGTTACAGTGGGCACTCAGGCACTGGCTGTTTTAGTGAAGATCAAAACAATACAATATAATATATATATTAATAGTTATGAATACTGAACTGATGTGATGGACTTACCAGGGGTCCTGTGTTGTTGTGTGTGGCGACTGTAACCGTAGCCCAGGCAGGTGTACACCGACAGGACAGTAGCGTGAGCAATGTGCTCCAACAAACAATGTCGGGCAGGCCCGAGCTGGAGGACGGTGGAGGCAGGCCACGGACGGCGACAACAAGAAGGAGAAGAAGAAGACACGACCAGCACGGGTTGTCTCTGGGAGGAGGACGGCGGCCGGCCAGCCACAGGTCTGCTAGACTAGCAATGGCGCTGGCAGACACGCTCACCTGTTTCCGACTGTCACCATAAATCCGCTCCACCGACACTTGGCTGAGATAATCCGCTTGAGATGACCGCCTCGGGAGAATCACACACAACAATCAGAGAATGAGCAGGCAGTAGACGGGCTCGAACACGCCCCGTGACGGCCTAGATGCTAGATGAGAGCTCAGCCCAAGACCAGGCCTTGTAGACAGGCGCGCTGACGTCATCAGCGCCCGCACACACAACACGGGCCGCGGCATTCTGGGTAATGCAGTCAGCGGTTCTCTACTTGTTGCTGAGTGTGGCACATGCAGGGTGACTCGGCGTTAGGGTTGAATAAAGAGCCGACATCAAAGCACGTAGGGACATTCCTATAAGTGCTCCGGCTTCATCTATAAACAGCCAGCGAAGAGTCCAAATGCTAATGATACCAATTGCAGTCTGATTGTGTCTGTCTAACTCTGATCTTTCCTCGGAGTGTTACACAGGAACATCGATAGGGAACCTGTTGAGGCCACTCAGACAGTTACATAAATAAACACACATAGTATTGTTTGGCGCGCACAGAAGGAGAAGAAGGAAGCAGAGACTAGAGGACGCACTTTTTTTTTACCCTGCTCCGTGGCTAAAGGCTTGCCAACGCGGTTCATGAGCCGGGTTCTAGACAACATAAAATTTGAAAGCTATAGTTACCGACCGGGATTCGAACCTGTCACCTCCAAATGGCGACAGCACCTCGCTGCAGGAACAAGTGTATTTCGGACGCATGTAGCGAGGCGTGTTATACTGATGGGAAACGTGAAAGGAACGAGAGCGTGACAACTAGCAAACTTAATGGGGAAAGAGCGACAGGAAAAGAACACTAGATACATAATAAACGGTTTGACCAAATGTCATAACTGGTCTACGATCATATAGGGTGTATTTTTAATGACTGTAGGGTATTTGAAAATATTGCCGTTCTAAATTTTGTATTCACCATCTGTGAACTCATTAACATAAAAGGTAAATACAAAACTTGTAACGGCAATATTTTCAAAACCCTCACTGTCATTAAAAATACACTTGTAGAACAGATTCTCGACTGGTAACCGTGCGAGATGGGCAGTGATGAGTACACACGTCCAGCGGCATGGTATAGGATGACGACCATAGTCTCGGTGGGTTGCATGCGAGTGGGAGTGGACAATGAAATACCCCACAGCGATAGTCAACAGGTGAGTGGAAACGAAATTGCCAGATAGTCAACCTGGTGAGTGGGACACTGACACTCACAGCTCAGATAGGTCCAACACATGGTGAGTGGGACAACTGAAATACACCTCACAGCTCAGATAGGTCGAACACATGGTGAGTGAGACAAATGAAATACACCTCACAGCTAAGACAGGTGGAGCACATTATAATTGTGTCCACGCAAATTCTTCTTAGGTAGCAAAACTAACAGTAATTCGTCAGCTAAAAGTGATAACAAAGGAACAAATCCTTTAGAAAAATACAATGCAAGAAGACCAGGATGTCCCAACAGTGTGCGTACAGAAATAATGTGGAGCGGCGACAGCTGAGTACTGAATAATGGTGTCAATACTGTACATGAATGACAGAAAACAATGAAGCAACGACACCGCGGCCTTTCTTATTCTAGTTCTATTTATGGCACCCTATTGATCAAACTCTTCTATTGTTTGTGTATTTGTGAGCTTCTTTCTTCATTTTCATTTCATTTACAAAAAACAAAAACAAAACAACTACTATTGTTTCTTTACTAGTTCAGTGTTTGTACATGTGTGAGTGTGTGTGTCTGTGTGTGTGTATGCGCGCACGCGCTTTGTGTTACCGGGGTTTTCTTTTGTATTTTAAAACGCATGTGTTTGTCTCTCAGCTGTGTGAGTCCTGCCTTGTTTCAGCTAGTCAACTAGTGAGTCCTGCCTTGCTTCAGCTAGACAATGTGTGTGCCCTGACTGGCTTCAACTAGACATCGTGTGTGTCCTGCCTTGCTTCAGCTAGACACCGTGTGTGTCCTGCCTTGCTTCAGTTAGACAATGTGTTTCCTGCCTTGCTTCAGCTAGACACCGTGTGTGTCCTGCCTTGCTTCAGTTAGACAATGTGTTTCCTGCCTTGCTTCAGCTAGACTATGTATGTATTCTGCCTTGCTTCAGCTAGACATCGTGTGTGTCCTGCCCTGCTTCAGTTAGACAATGTGTGTCCTGCCTTGCTTCAACTAGACATCGTGTGTGTCCTGCCTTGCTTCAGCTAGACACCGTGTGTGTCCTGCTTTGCTTCAGTTAGACAATGTGTTTCCTGCCTTGCTTCAGCAAGACTATGTGTGTATTCTGCCTTGCTTCAGCTAGACACCGCGTGTGTCCTGCCTTGCTTCAGCTAGACACCGTGTGTGTCCTGCCTTGCTTCAGTTAGACAATGTGTTGCCTGCCTTGCTTCAGCTAGACTATGTGTGTATTCTGCCTTGCTTCAGCTAGACACCGTGTGTGTCCTGCCTTGCTTCAGCTAGACACCGTGTGTGTCCTGCCTTGCTTCAGCTAGACACCGTGTGTGTCCTGCCTTGCTTCAGTTAGACAATGTGTGTCCTACCTTGCTTCAGCTAGACTATGTGTGTATTCTGCCTTGCTTCAGCTAGACATCGTGTGTGTCCAGCCTTGCTTCAGCTAGACACCGTGTGTGTCCTGCCTTGCTTCAGCTAGACATCGAAATTAGACTCAATTTAACAGCCACACATCCTGTCATATACGCAATATGTATCAAGTACATCGCTGTCCTTGGCACAAGCTGTCACATAAATCAAATACTTTTCTGTCCTCGCCACATTCTGTCACAAAAACGATTAGTTCACGTACTTCACTGTTCTCAGAACATTCTGTCACATAAGCAAAGAGTGCGAAGTACTTCGGTGTCATCGGCACATTCCGTCACATAAGCCATTAGAGTCAAGTACGTCACTGTCCTCGGCACAGACCGTCATATAAACAGTATTATGTGAGTCAGGGGCAGTCACGCTACACGAAACACAGTATACCACCCATCCTTGCTATCTCGATGGTAAGATAGGTAAGGGTTCTTTATCTGTGTGCCGGATTTGACGATGCGTCGTACCACACACATCTGTACCATCTCTATTTTATAGTGAGCAGCAAATAATATCTGATGGAATAAAGTAAATAAGCCCAACCAGCCGGACTGGCCCTAAACCAGCGTGAGACGGTCATTTAATTACCACCTGGCCTGGAACGAGGCGTGCTCCTGGACGTCGAGTCCTCAACTAATCCCGGACTAAATCGTCAAATTCGGCTCGTTAACTCGCATCCTGTGGTTCCCATGTGTCCCCGGGTCCGTGCCCTGTCTGCGTTTCTCACAGCTCGTGCTCCCGCCCCGGAAACCTTAGCCCCACTTCTACGCCTGTCAGTTTAAAACAAACACCTGTTTGTGTGTACGCGAACAATCACCTGTTTCGTGTACGTGAACTTTGAGTGTACGTGAGCTTTGAGTCCGCGTGAACTGTGTGTGTACGTGAACTTTGATGTGTACGTGAACTTTGAGTGTACGTGAACTTTGAGTGTACGTGAACTTTGTGTGTACGTGAACAAACTCCTATTTTTGTGTAGATGTTGTACACGTTCTATACTTCGACACTCACGACCTACCTCTTGTATTCGCGATGTCAACCTCTCATCTCTTACACCAGTGGTTCTCAACCGGTGGGGAATTACCCCCCCCCCCCCCAAGGGGGAATTTTGGGGTTTCCAGGGGGGAATGAAGATTATTTCAAGATCGCGTTAATACAAGAACCGATTACTTGATCTTGTTTTTTCCCTTCATACTTTACGGTTCTGTACGCCTCACCCTTCTAAATTCATTTTATAAAGTAAGTAGACTCACAAATCACGTTTTATGTGGATGTCTAGACTTGTTTTAGTACGTGCTTCCATTATTATGTACACTGCGTAGGGGCGGGAGGGGGGATTTTAGGTAGGAAATACGAAAGGGGAGAATGACGTTCTGAAAATATGGTAAAATGGGGGGGGGGGGGGGGGCACGCGCCAAATTTTTAGGTAGAAAATACGAAAGGGGGGAATGACGTTCTGAAAATATGGTGAAGGGGGGCACGGCCCAAAAAAGGTTGAGAACCACTGTCTTACACACAAACTACTCTTGTATTCCCGATGTCAACCTCTCATCTCTTACACACAAACTACGCAAAGATATATATGTAGATACAGGTGAACATACAGGTGTAGATACAGGTGTACATACAGATGTACATAAAACATACAGTACATACAAGTGTAAATACAGGTGTACGTACAGACATACAGGTATAGATACATGTGTACATACAGGTGTACATACAGACATACAGGTATAGATACATGTGTACATACAGGTGTACATACAGGTGTACATGCAGGTGCACACACGGGTGTGTGTGCCGTTCAGTTATTGAGCCTTCCCAGTTATCTTTTACTTTCTGTCACAGTTATGGCAATTTATTTACAGCCAGCCCCATATCTGGCATCACTTATAGCCAGCCCCATGTACTGGCATCACTTACAGCCAGCCCCATGTCTGGCATCACTTACAGCCAGCCCCATGTCTGGCATCACTTACAGCCAGCCCCATGTCTGGCATCACTTACAGCCAGCCCGATGTCTGGCATCACTTACAGCCAGCCCCATGTCTGGCATCACTTACAGCCAGCCCCGATGTCTGGCATCACTTACAGCCAGCCCCATGTCTGGCATCACTTACAGCCAGCCCCATGTCTGGCATCACTTACAGTCAGCCCCATGTCTGGCATCACTTATAGCCAGCCCCATGTCTGGCATCAGTTACAGCCAGCCCCATGTCTGGCATCACTTACAGCCAGCCCCATGTCTGGCATCACTTACAGACAGCCCGATGTCTGGCATCACTTACAGCCAGCCCCATGTCTGGCATCACTTACAGCCAGCCCCATGTCTGGCATCACTTACAGCCAGCCCCATGTCTGGCATCACTTACAGCCAGCTGCCAGCCCCATGTCTGGCATCACTTATAGCCTGCCCCATGTCTGGCATCACTTACAGCCAGCCCGATGTCTGGCATCACTTACAGTCAGCCCCATGTCTGGCATCACTTACAGCCAGCCCGATGTCTGGCATCACTTACAGCCAGCTCAATGTCTGGCATCACTTACAGCCAGCCCGATGTCTGGCATCACTTACAGCCAGCCCCATGTGTGGCATCACTTACAGCCAGCCCGATGTCAGGCATCACTTACAGCCAGCCCCATGTCTGGCATCACTTACAGCCAGCCCCATGTCTGGCATCAATTACAGTCAGCCCCATGTCTGGCATCACTTACAGCCAGCGGCCAGCCCCATGTCTGGCATCACTTATAGCCTGCCCCATGTCTGGCATCACTTACAGCCAGCCCGATGTCTGGCATCACTTACAGCCAGCCCGATGTCTGGCATCACTTACAGCCAGCCCGATGTCTGGCATCACTTACAGCCAGCCCGATGTCTGGCATCACTTACAGCCAGCCCGATGTCTGGCATCACTTATAGCCAGCCCCATGTCTGACATCACTTACAGCCAGCCCCATGTCTGGCATCACTTATAGCCAGCCCGATGTCTGGCATCACTTATAGCCAGCCCGATGTCTGGCATCACTTATAGCCAGCCCGATGTCTGGCATCACTTACAGTCAGCCCGATGTCTGGCATCACTTACAGTCAGCCCGATGTCTTGCATCACTTACAGCCAGCCCGATGTCTGGCATCACTTACAGCCAGCCCGATGTCTGGCATCACTCACAGCCAGCCCGATGTCTGGCATCACTTACAGCCAGCCCGATGTATGGCATCACTTACAGCCAGCCCGATGTCTGGCATCACTTACAGCCAGCCCGATGTCTGGCATCACTCACAGCCAGCCCGATGTCTGGCATCACTCACAGCCAGCCCGATGTCTGGCATCACTTATAGCCAGCCCCATGTCTGGCATCACTTACAGCCAGCCCCATGTCTGGCATCACTTACAGTCAGCCCCATGTCTGGCATCACTTATAGCCAGCCCGATGTCTGGCATCACTTACAGCCAGCCCGATGTCTGGCATCACTTACAGCCAGCCCCCATGTCTGGCATCACTTATAGCAACAGTATTATAACCACCATTCATTATCTGACAATTATAATCACTTTCATGTCTATTCATTTACAGTCAGTCTATTTCCTGTGTCAGTATTATAGCCAACATTTATGATCCCACAACTATATTCACTGTGTCAGTATTATAGCCACCATTCATGATCATACAACTATATTCACTGTGTCAGTATTTTAGCCACCATTCATGATCATACAATTATATTCACTGTGTCAGTATTATAGCCACCATTCATGATCATACAACTGTTGTTTGTCCATCAAGAATGATGATGACCATTCATTTCATCCAGTGGGGTTGAAGGTGTGGAGCCGTGGGATCATACAACTATATTCACTGTGTCAGTATTATAGCCACCATTCATGATCATACAACTATATTCACTGTATCAGTATCTTAGCCACCATTCATGATCATACAACTATATTCAGTGTATCAGTATTATAGCCACTATTCATGATCATACAACTATATTAACTGTGTCAGTATCTTAGCCACCATTCATGATCATACAACTATATTCACTGTGTCAGTATTATAGCCACCATTCATGATCATACAACTATATTCAGTGGGTCAGTATTATAGCCACCATTCATGATCATACAACTATATTCAGTGTGTCAGTATTATAGCCACCATTCATGATCATAGAACTATATTCAGTGTGTCAGTATTATAGCCACCATTCATGATCATACAACTATATTCACTGTGTCAGTATTATAGCCACCATTCATGATCCCACAACTATATTCAATGTGTCAGTATTATAGCCACCATACATGATCATACAACTATATTCAGTGTGTCAGTATTATAGCCACCATTCATGATCATAGAACTATATTCAGTGTGTCAGTATTATAGCCACCATTCATGATCATACAACTATATTCAGTGTGTCAGTATTATAGTCACCATTCATGATCCCACAACTATATTCAGTGGGTCAGTATTATAGCCACCATTCATGATCATACAACTATATTCAGTGTGTCAGTATTATAGCCACCATTCATGATCATACAACTATATTCAGTGTGTCAGTATTATAGCCACCATTCATGATCCCAAAACTATATTCAGTGTGTCAGTATTATAGCCACCATTCATGAGCATAAAACTATATTCACTGTGTCAGTATTATAGCCACCATTCATGATCATACAACTATATTCAGTGTGTCAGTATTATAGACACCATTCATGATCATACAACTATATTCAGTGTGTCAGTATTATAGACACCATTCATGATCATACAACTATATTCAGTGTGTCAGTATTATAGCCACCATTCATGATCATACAACTATATTCAGTGTGTCAGTATTATAGCCACCATTCATGATCATACAACTATATTCAGTGTGTCAGTATTATAGCCACCATTCATGATCATACAACTATATTCACTTTGTCAGTATTATAGCCACCATTCATGATCATACAACTATATTCAGTGTGTCAGTATTATAGCCACCATTCATGATCCCACAACTATATTCAGTGTGTCAGTATTATAGCCACCATTCATGATCCCACAACTATATTCAGTGTGTCAGTATTATAGCCACCATTCATGATCCCACAACTATATTCAGTGTGTCAGTATTATAGCCACCATTCATGATCATACAACTATATTCAGTGTGTCAGTATTATAGCCACCATTCATGATCCCACAACTATATTCAGTGTGTCAGTATTATAGCCACCATTCATGAGCATACAACTATATTCACTGTGTCAGTATTATAGCCACCATTCATGATCATACAACTATATTAAGTGTGTCAGTATTATAGCCACCATTCATGATCATACAACTATGTTCACTTTGTCAGTATTATAGCCACCATTCATGATTATACAACTACATTCAGTGTGTCAGTATTATAGACACCATTCATGAGCATACAACTATATTCAGTGTGTCTGTATTATAGCCACCATTCATGATCATACAACTATATTCAGTGTGTCAGTATTATAGCCACCATTCATATTCATACAACTATATTCACTTTGTCAGTATTATAGCCACCATTCATGATCATACAACTATATTCAGTGTGTCAGTATTATAGCCACCATTCATGATCCCACAACTATATTCACTGTGTCAGTATTATAGCCACCATTCATGATCATACAACTACATTCACTGTGTCAGTATTATAGCCACCATTCATGATCATACAACTATATTCACGGTGGCTCCCTGCGGAGCATGTTACGATCACTGTTGACATTTGACTTACTGCCTCCTGGCCGTCTTGACAGATGATAGTTTGTTAAATTGTGCTTCAACAATAACACAAAGCCTGGGCTGAATTGTAGAGACTATGCGTTGCCAATGCAGCCATGATCCCTCTCTCGGCCTGTCTAGTTTACTCCAGAGGAAAGGTAACATCTGGAACAAGACAAACTGCAGAAGCTGCCGGATCAGCAAAGCAACGCTCTAACAGACCGCCTGTCAGAGCTTCCATCCTAGAATAGTTACCAACCAAGGCTTAGGGCCTGGTCTGCCCTGTCACGACATTTAATCTTAAGGTTGCATTTCCTCGCATGAACAAGCCTTCCACAAGTATAATTCCTGCATAACACTAACAATAATGTAAATTTACCGTATAGAAAATCGTAGGTCGGCGGCTCAAACTGTGCAGATCGTGTAACAAACTGTGTAGATTATGTAACAGACTGCAGATTATGTAACAAACTGTGCAGATTATGTAACAGACTGTGCAGATTATGTAATTAACTATGCAGATCATGTAACAAACTGCGAATTATGTAACAAACGGTCAGATTATGTAACAAACTGTACAGGTCATTTAAAAACTGCAAATTATGTAAAAGACTGCAGACCATGAAACAGACTGCAGATCATGTAACAAACTGTGTAGATAATGTAACAGACTGCAGATTATGTAACAAACTGTGCAGATTATGTAACAGACTGTGCAGATTATGTAATTAACTATGCAGATCATGTAACAAACTGCGAATTATGCAACAAACGGTGCAGATTATGTAACAAACTGTACAGGTCATTTAAAAACTGCAAATTATGTAAAAGACTGCAGACCATGAAACAGACTGTGCAGATCATGTAACAAACTGTGTAGATAATGTAACAGACTGCAGATTATGTAACAAACACTGTGCAGATTATGTAACAGACTGTGCAGATTATGTAATTAACTATGCAGATCATGTAACAAACTGCGAATTATGTAACAAACGGTGCAGATTATGTAACAAACTGTACAGATAATTTAAAAACTGCAAATTATGTAAAAGACTGCAGACCATGAAACAAACTGTGCAGATCACGTGAACGACTGTTTGGAATGAAGATTTACTAAACAGTCACGTTTGGGGACTTCTAGGTCATGCATTACTGGGCACTGATAGCACGCGACACGTGACCTCTAAAGGTCCCACAAACTGAGAGTAGGAGAAGGGCTGGGGAGAAAAACATGCGCCGAGAACAAGAGGGTGATAAAATCTCCCCAGAAGCTGAAGTTGCGTCTGTGCCGACTGTAAATAAAAACTATTCTTTTGCGCCATAAACATTGTCGTGAACCATTGCCACAGCTCGCTGGGTGCCGGCTCTCGTTCCGTCCTCGAGTGACAAGTATGGTGTCACCGTCTCGTGTCGGTGACCTACCTGCTCGTAGATGATCTAACAACTCACCTGGCAGATAAGAGGATGTAAGTGTTATTGTATACAACCTCTCGACCCCCGCCTGTCCCCACTCCCGTGCCTGCAGGTTGAGTACACTCAGTGGCTGAGTGGTGCCATATCGAGTAGCTGAGTGTCAGGGCGATGCCATGCCGAGTGGCTGAGTGCCCGGGCGATGCTATACCGACTGGCTGAGTACCAGGGCGGTGCCATGCCGAGTGGATGAGTGTCAGGGCGGTGCCATGCAGAGTGGCTGAATGCCAGGGCGATGTCATGTCGAGTGGATGAGTTCCAGGGCGGTGCCATGCCGAGGCGGACAGTCATCGGTCTCCGTTCCTTCTGCCAGGCCATATAGTTATGTATCATTAAGGATACGAGAGATCATACATTGGTGGCTGTCTACTGCATGTTTGGGAAGTGTCACGCGAATATAGGTCTGGTACATTCAGGCTAGTACTGACATATGTCATCTGCTGACACCGACAGTATAGGGCTGGCATATCCAGGCTAGTACTGACATATGTCACCTGCTGACACCGACAGTATAGGGCTGGCATATCCAGGCTAGTACTGACATATGTCACCTGCTGACACCGACAGTATAGGGCTGGCATATCCAGGCTAGTACTGACATATGTCACCTGCTGACACCGACAGTATAGGGCTGGCATATCCAGGCTAGTACTGACATATGTCACCTGCTGACACCGACAGTATGTTTAGGCTTATGATAATATTTGATACCCTACAAGCACCGGGGAGTTTGAGGAATGACATTGAGGTCTCATAACTCGCCAAGGGAATATGACAACTGCACCTCCGCAGGGCAGACGATGGCAAACACTAGGCTATGACATACGGATAACTGGGGATCGAGTCGGGGCATGCGGGTGTACAAGGGAATGGGCAGGCTGACAGGCTTGCAGGTAGGGCTACTGTGGAGGGCGGACGAGCCGTGGACCAGGCAGAGATTCTGAATGCTCTACGAGAAGTAAGTCGTTTACGAGATCCAAGCGATGACTGGGAGTCTACAACCATGGTCAGACTGCGAGAACAGCAAGTTAAAAGAGGCGTGGCCAAACAAGAACACTACGCAGGAAGCCAAAGAAGATTGAATAAACCAACACAGAACTGGTGTCGTTAGCTGCTACACGCTGTGAGATTTACTGAGGAGGGGATACTTCGTGTTGTGACAGTCCCGGTACAACAGTTGTACTGCTGACTGGTGCTGTCCTGATCATGATATATTTCCCAGATGTAGGCGCCTGACATCCCATGTTTGCATCCTTATTGTCTTCTGTAACTATGTCACAGAGCTTGCTACAGCAAGAGGTTTACTTCCTCATGTCTAGGACAATCGTGTTCTCTCTCGTCGCTGTCTTACCCGGTTCCTGTAAATGATCTGCCAGGCCTGGCAGACTCACCGTCAGATCTTTGTGATTCCTGTCTCACTGTCGTGTGAGTGTCGTGGGTGAATATTGTGGTAGTTTACCCTTGTTTCCACGCCATCCATTATACTATCACCACTACATCGTCCAACCCTAGAAGAAAAGTTACATTAGGGTCCATCCCTGGCTGAGATTCTGCTACAAATAGGATATACATTCGAAGGTAATAGTACAGTACTAAACACACATCACATGAACTGTGGTATGCGTAGTGTGCTGTAGTACAGTGTCAAACACATGAACTGTGGTATGTGTAGTGTGCTGTAGTACAGTGTCAAACACATGAACTGTGGTATGTGTAGTGTGCTGTAGTACAGTGTCAAACACATGAACTGTGGTATGTGTAGTGTGCTGTAGTACAGTGTCAAACACATGAACTGTGGTATGTGTAGTGTGCTGTAGTACAGTGTCAAACACATGAACTGTGGTGTGCGTAGTGTGCTGTAGTACAGTGTCAAACACATGAACTGTGGTATGCGTAGTGTGCTGTAGTACAGTGTCAAACACATGAACTGTGGTATGTGTAGTGTGCTGTAGTACAGTGTCAAACACATGAACTGTGGTATGTGTAGTGTGCTGTAGTACAGTGTCAAACACATGAACTGTGGTATGTGTAGTGTGCTGTAGTACAGTGTCAAACACATGAACTGTGGTATGTGTAGTGTGCTGTAGTACAGTGTCAAACACATGAACTGTGGTGTGTGTGTAATGTCCTGTAGTACACATGAACTGTGGTGTGTGTAATGTGCTCTAGTACATTATGTACACACATACTCAGGAGCCAATACTAATCGATGCGAGAGACGCCACTGTGAAATCTAACTGAACGAGAAATCAGGTCACAGATATGGATGGCTCTCAGCAGGCTCAGAGAGAGACGTTGATGTAACAACACACACTAGACGTTACAAACACTGACAGCTGTAACAACACCGGCATTGGCAAGTGACATCACGCTGTCCACATCAAGTCACCACAATTGTATCTAAGGGGGCATGGTGTGTCAGCAGACTACCAGCATCAAGTCACCAGATTTGTATCTAAGGGGGCGTGGTGTGTCAGCAGACTACCAGCATCAAGTCACCACATTTGTATCTAAGGGGGCGTGGTGTGTCAGCAGACTACCAACATCAAGTCACCAGATTTATATCTAAGGGGGCGTGGTGTGTCAGCAGACTACCAGCATCAAGTCACCACATTTGTATCTAAGGGGCGTGGTGTGTCAGCAGACTACCAGCATCAAGTCACCAGATTATATCTAAGGGGGCGTGGTGTGTCAGCAGACTACCAACATCAAGTCACCAGATTTGTATCTAAGGGGGCGTGGTGTGTCAGCAGACTACCAACATCAAGTCACCACATATGTATCTAAGGGGCATGGTGTGTCAGCAGACTACCAACATCAAGTCACCAGATTTATATCTAAGGGGGCGTGGTGTGTCAGCAGACTACCAACATCAAGTCACCAGATTTATATCTAAGGGGGCGTGGTGTGTCAGCAGACTACCAACATCAAGTCACCACATATGTATCTAAAGGGGCATGGTGTGTCAGCAGACTACCAACATCAAGTCACCAGATTTATATCTAAGGGGGCGTGGTGTGTCAGCAGACTACCAACATCAAGTCACCAGATTTATATCTAAGGGGGCGTGGTGTGTCAGCAGACTACCAACATCAAGTCACCACATATGTATCTAAGGGGGCATGGTGTGTCAGCAGACTACCAACATCAAGTCACCAGATTTATATCTAAGGGGGCGTGGTGTGTCAGCAGACTACCAACATCAAGTCACCAGATTTATATCTAAGGGGGCGTGGTGTGTCAGCAGACTACCAGCATCAAGTCACCAGATTTATATCTAAGGGGGCGTGGTGTGTCAGCAGACTACCAACATCAAGTCACCAGATTTGTATCTAAGGGGGCGTGGTGTGTCAGCAGACTACCAACATCAAGTCACCACATATGTATCTAAAGGGGCATGGTGTGTCAGCAGACTACCAACATCAAGTCACCAGATTTATATCTAAGGGGGCGTGGTGTGTCAGCAGACTACCAACATCAAGTCACCAGATTTATATCTAAGGGGCGTGGTGTGTCAGCAGACTACCAACATCAAGTCACCACATATGTATCTAAGGGGGCGTGGTGTGTCAGCAGACTACCAACATCAAGTCACCAGATTTATATCTAAGGGGGCGTGGTGTGTCAGCAGACTACCAACATCAAGTCACCAGATTTATATCTAAGGGGGCGTGGTGTGTCAGCAGACTACCAACATCAAGTCACCAGATTTATATCTAAGGGGGGCGTGGTGTGTCAGCAGACTACCAACATCAAGTCACCAGATTTATATCTAAGGGGGCGTGGTGTGTCAGCAGACTACCAACATCAAGTCACCACATATGTATCTAAAGGGGCATGGTGTGTCAGCAGACTACCAACATCAAGTCACCAGATTTATATCTAAGGGGGCGTGGTGTGTCAGCAGACTACCAACATCAAGTCACCAGATTTATATCTAAGGGGGCGTGGTGTGTCAGCAGACTACCAGCATCAAGTCACCAGATTTATATCTAAGGGGGCGTGGTGTGTCAGCAGACTACCAACATCAAGTCACCAGATTTGTATCTAAGGGGGCGTGGTGTGTCAGCAGACTACCAGCATCAAGTCACCACATATGTATCTAAGGGGGCGTGGTGTGTCAGCAGACTACCAACATCAAGTCACCACATATGTATCTAAGGGGGCGTTGTGTGTCAGCAGACTACCTGTCAAGATCTCACATCTGAGGTTGCGACGCGTTGTCTGTACCAACGCCAGGCAACATAACAACACGCAACCCTGAGTGATGTTAAACACTGCAGAGGGAATGTGGCGTCTTCGACGACGCCCGTATAAGCAGCCAAGCACAGCAACTGAGCAACGCTTACACGACCGCTGGTTAGCGGTACACCCCGTGAACCTTGTAGGGGTCACACCAGCGGACTTGAGCGCCGACTAGCGTGTAGAACGAAAGGCTAGCCAGACCGGGTTAGGTGTTTGTATGAGCAGGTTGCATGAGTCTGCGAGTGGTTTTGAATCTACCTTGAGAGCTAGCCTGTGCGACAGTGGGAGACTGGTTCGAACGCTTAAATATTTTGGCTTGTAAGTGATATGTACATTGATTGCATGTGTCCGTATGTATTATATTGATATTGTTCATGCCGTAATGATTGCTATGGATTGTCATTGCGCGATGTCTGTGCGATAATGAATGCAGCGCGTAAATAAAGCTTGTAAATAACCGTTTCGGATATTTGCTTCGTGTGATTTGATAGTTTGATACTGCTTCACACTTGCCAGTAAACGAGCTACTTATCTTGCTCTACGCAAGACTCTGACAAGTGCGAACGTGGTGGCTTTTCGTCCGGGTTTTGAACTGAATGCGAACTTGTAGATTTTTTTGTCCGAGTTTTTGAAGTGAAGATGTCGATAGAAGTGCGCAAGTCATAGATTAGGGTAAAGTAACGGTTAAATAGTGTTGATTTCGTGAAATTATAAGTGTGAAGACATTATTTGAAGCCAACCGAGGCGTCTTCAGACTTATCGCCAAATTCAACCAATTTTGTACCTCTAAAATCCAAAATGGCGGCCGTGCCCTTGAATATCATTGAGTAGGGTTAGTGTGAGCGTGAGAGTTGTTGATTGTGGTAACGACTAACAATAATACTTGACAGCATACAAACCTTTACAGACTTCAGTGACATTACACACACCATACATTTACAAACGTTCTAATTTCGTTTAGTTTCAAAAGTACAGGTGTTTTGTGTGTCAACTTGACCTGAGCCTTGTGAACTTCAAAAAATTTTTTTGTGCGTCAACCCGAAAGACGTTCCAGTGTGATTTCGAGCACCACTGAACAGCACATCACCCAAGGATTACTTGAGTATAAAATTTTTTTCATTCCTCTTTATACTTTCGTTAGTCTGGCTTTAAACATCAACTATGCTAGAAATATTTGTAAATTACTAACATCTTAAGTAATTTTGTTGATATTCATTTCATCATACGTATTGTTCATCATGTCTTCTTTAAACGATTTCATTGAAATGAGTTTAAAAATGAATATGTCTGGTGAGGGATTGAGAGCATGGAGTGAAAGTAAATATGCAGAATATCTCATGAAACAAGAACAAAGTATTGAAAGAGATGAGAAAGCGGCCGAAAGGGCGTTAAAAATTAAGGAGGCAGACTTACAAGCTGCTCTGAAAAGTAAAGAGGCAGACTCAGAAGCTGCTCTAAAGCTTCAACAGGCACAATCAGAAGCTGCTCTAAAGCTTCAACAGGCACAATCAGAAGCTGCTCTAAAGCTTCAACAAGCACAATCAGAAGCTGCTTTAAAACAGTCAGAAGCGGCAGTGAGGCAAGCTGAGATCTTAGCCCAAAGTAAGAGAGAAGAGCAAGAAACACAACTGAAAATTGAACAGCTTAAATCTGAATCTTCTAAAGATAAAAATAATAGAGAAACAGACAAAGATCAACCTTATAAGAAATACCCAGGTTTGATTAAAGGTTACAACACAGGTGATTGCATATCAGCATTCACCCAAAATTTTGAATTTGTCATGGATCATTATAATATTCCAAAACCTGAATGGGGTATAGTATATGTGAGAAGTCTTTCTGGGGAACCTCTAAAAGTCATAGAGTCGATCCCAAATGACCTGAAAGAAGATCATCTGTACATTAAGGCGAAAATTATGTCGCATTTTTTACTGGATGAATCAGGTTATAGAGAACAGTTTAGGAAGTTGTCTCCTAAGCCAACACACACGTTCTCTGATTACATCTCAGAAATTCAGAATATTTTTTTCTAAATGGCTGTCAGCAGCCAAAGTAAATGGAAATTATGACAAATTAGTTGATCTTATGTTGAGAGATAAGATTATCACATCTCTCCCACCCCCATTTTCTAAATTTTTGTTGGAATGTCAGTGTGAGAGTTTCCAACAAATGGAAAATCGTGGCTCTGGTTATTTTTCAGCCAATAAGCAATGTTTTTCTAGCAGTCTAACCAGCACAGACTTTGTTGCAGCAGCTACATATGGAAAATATCAGGCAGGGTCAAATAACAACAAAGACCTTATAAACAAGCTGCAGAGAAATTCTATCAGTGCAAATATTGCCACTACCCACACAATGAGAACGATATGTGCGACCAACATCCTGGGTACACTGCCTACTTGCGGGACTACATTTCTAAGCAAGACAAAGAAAGAAAGAACTACAAAAAACTTACAAAATGTTATCTTTGTAAGGCTTTTGGCCACTGGCGTAAGAATTGTAAAGGCAAGTCAATGACCACAAAGGCTAATGCAGCCATGTTTGACAGTTCTTCTTCAGAAGATGAAAGTGTACAAGATCAGCCAGTAAACTCAGCACATTCCATTGATGTGTTCCATCATGAAAAATGTACCATTTGTGATCAATTTCATGAGGATGGCGTGTTAACATGCGGCCATTCTATACCTGTTACTAGTGAGGAGGCCAATTTTGTAATAAACTCCCGAGGTAAACTAAACATCCACCAGGGGTATGTTAATGTAGAGCTGCCCAGTTTTACGTGATAGCGGGGAGTACTCTCATTGGCGTAAAGAGAGATTATATTTTACCATCACAATATAGTGGTAAATATGTCACATGCAGGACGTTCTCAGGGAACATAGAGAAATATCCACTTGCATGGGCATATATAACTACACCATTCCTTACAGGAAAGGTTAAATGCGCAGCATTAACCAATCCTTGTTGCGATATTATCATTGGAAACCTTCCTGAAGTGAATGACATGCCACATGACAGTAGTGCATCAACTGTCATTTGTAATATTGATACTACCATTTCACCTTCATCACCAATCACCATTCATGATGTATTACCACCTGTAAATGAATGTACAAATACCAACCTGGCTACGCCAGAACATACATGTAATTGTGTGAATGTAACATCAATGTGTGATGAGAATGATCGTTGTAATGTAGTGTAACAAGCTACGTGGAGGGTCCCAAATAGCCCTATTACAATATTTCAAAATTATTCTCTTTATAGCCCTGGCTGGGATAGGTCTTTACCTGCCAACCCTCCTCCGTTTTCCCCGGACTCACTGTCACTCTTTCTTTCGACCTAAGGACCTATTTCCGGTCGTGTTCTTCTGGCTGATCCATATATAACACAGTGCTAGTTGGAATCAGCTAAAACATGATTTATTAAATCAATACAGGACAGCACAGAAAAACACCAAGGCAGGGTAACACAGAAAGTTCTAAACAGACACAACACAGATAAAGTTCAGGCACAGAGCCTCAGGTTGCCATAGTCACAGACCCAGCTTCATATACTGTCCGATCTGTCCACACACAGCTCACCGAGTGTGCAAGAATCTCCTTCCTTCCAGGTAATTGGTTGTACGTACAACAGCCTTCTGTAGAAACAAACTTCCAGGTTTCCATGGCCCACTTTAGTTATCAAATGTTCTAGGGAAGTGCCATGTAATCACCTGTCATAATGTCAGGTAGAAATAATGTCCTGGAGAATAGTTCTCATATAATAATGGGTGTGTCTGAGTGATTGGCGGGGTCCAGCCAATAATACAAAAGGACTCAATCCAAACGTATCGAGATGACTGGTGATGTGTCAGTACAGCTGATGGTCATTCTTTCAAGGTCAGCAGTGGCTCTATCTTGTAGAGATCATATTCTTACAACAGGCATGGCCCAAACCCTGCCATGGCATAGTCATAACCTGCTTTCTGCGTAGAGCCCTGTCGAGACCTTCAGCTCTGTTCATACTTTCAAAAGAAGGACCCTGAAAGGACAAACATTCGAGTGAGGGATCAAGCTGACTCAAGCACCACACATTATTTATGCATTTCAGCTTACCAACACCAGTTTATCAGTGGCTTGCTTGAATGCGTCGGACATGTCAGGTAGCCCCTGGATTGGCTACGTCCTGGCTTGCATAGACCTCAAATCTGTAGACGTCCGGTCGGCTATACTATGCACCCTGTTACATACACGAATCACTCTCCTCACTCATACCCTGCCTTTATTATTATTGGGCACATTCATTCCCATGCTTTCCTCTCACTTGCAAACCATGCCTTTCTCACAACCAAGATCTTGTGGTGTGGTGTGGGTACATTTATGTATGTAAAGAAGTTTCGTTCCCTATTGCCAGCAAGAATAAGAAAGAAGATACCACCCCTCCCGGCCGCCGCTCTCGACTGAGCTGTAGCGCCAATGTACCGGCAGTGCCCTGCACAAGCCATAAGTGTAGATGAGTTCAGGTTCTCTCAGTGAGATAGAGAAGCCCATTATCTTCCCGACATCATCCTATCGAGTAAAAGACGAAAGAGATAGCACTGTGGATAGCCTCTTCCGGCTCAAGAAGATAGATCATAGATTGGTGGACCCCATTCCCAAGGAGCACACCGTAGCTATCTAATGTGCTTATATTTAAAAGAGAGATGCTACTAAGTAACGGTAAGCCGTAGGAAGAAAGATAGCAACAGCTCATCTGCCGCCAAGAACAAATGAAATCCTCTGGGGAGATATATTGTTCAGATTCACTCCCCCTGCTATGCCAAGAACAAGACGCCTAGTCAGATTGCCAACGGTCAACCCACTCACAATATGGGCATAACCGGCTTTTCGCCAGTTCGTTTCAGTCGTTAAGACAATAGATATTTATAGGCCAAGTTTTGCCTGGACCAAAGAAAACCCAAGTTTACCTTTTCCTTCCACCAGTAGTAGACCTTTTAAATGTCTCAATCTTTAACTTGAACTCTTGACATTCGGCCGTGGATGGCCATCAGTAGAAACGGACATGAATCCTCCAGAAGCCGCACCAGTGCACATTTGGCGCAAGGCGCTTCATCGGGTTTACCCGCAAGATCCAAACATATATTTACTCGCTCCATGTAAAGATTGTGTTATGAAGATAACCCCAAGAACCATCTTTCATGGAGATTGAGCGAACAAGAGAACTGAGAGCTTCCGAAAGCCGTTTCCCCCTGTTTCCCCAAGAATAAAAGAATGCATAAGGACATGGGCCACTGGCGTTTCGCTACATGTAGTAAATGCAGTAACTAGATCTACTGCACAGATGCAAGATCGAATCGATCAGACAGAGGCTTTACAACGAGTAAGTCCAGTTGTAACATCTCCTGAGACAACTAGGGAGAAGTTTATAACATCTCAGAAAGCCGATCGATCTTTGCAAAATTATTTTAAACTTGTAGGCCAAAAGCCAAGAGTAGCAAAGAATGCTCAATGGTACTTTGCTCTGAAGAACGGAATTCTAACACGGTATTACACCAAAGGTTCCAGCACTATAGAACAAACTGTGCTACCGTTAGAAAACCGCAAACAAGCATTGAATCTAGCTCATGACATACCCTTTGCAGGACACATGGCGTATGCTAAAACTAGAGCAATGTTACTTACTCAATTTTATTGGCCTAAGTTTTGCAACGATACCAAACAGTATCTTCCTACCAACTCTGTGCTACCAATGCCAAACCTGGACAATGACAGAAAAAGAGAAAAGAAAAATCACAACAACAGAAATGAGGTTTCTGAGAAGAATACTCAACGTATCAAGAAGAGATAAGATCAGAAATGAAGAAATCAGGACTAAAGTAGGGGTTAAAGCTGCTCTAGATTTTATTAGAAAGCAGCAAGTCAAATGGTTTGGCCATGCAAGTAGGCTACCAGTCAACAGCATGCCACAACAAGCAATGATGTACAGACCAGATGGAAACAGAGGAAGAGGTCGACCACGTAAACGTTGGACTGAGGGAATAACAGAATCCATGGGAATGTCGATATACGAAGCCCATAACCGGGCACTCTCACGAAGTTTATACTTCACCTCGACACCGCAAGGTACAAGAGGAACATGATGAGATGAGATGAGACCAAACAGTATTGCAAATCGTGTGACATCTGCCAAAAGCTTGTCAAAAAGGGTAAACACCCACAAGCTGAATTGCAAGTTAGTAGACCGTTTGAAAAGATCTCGGTCGATATAGTTGGTCCTCTTAACCATGTAACATCAAGAGGTAATAGGTACATTGTAACACTCATTGATCTATGTAGTCAGTGGCCTGAAGCGGTTCCAATGAAGAACATAACTTCCAAAGACATCATGGAAGTGTTCTTTCATATTTTTGCTAGGGTAGGATTCCCTGATACCATCCTTTCAGATCGGGGTAGCCAGTTTATTGCCGCAGCTACACAAGCCTTTACCAAGATGCCGGGTGTTAAACAATGCTTCAACAGCCCCTACCACCTGCATTCGACAGGGATCGTGGAAAAAATTAATGGCGACCTTAAACATATGCTCTCTAAAGTAACCCAAGAACACCCTGAAGATTGGGATACGTATTTACCTGCAATTTTGTTTGCCTATAGGGAAGTGCCCCATTCCAGCACTGGGTTCTCACCATTCGAGATAGTATATGGTGCACAACCACGCGGCCCATTATCTTTGTATGAATCGATGTTGACTGAAAGTACAGCTTTGCCTAGACCCATGTCATCATATGAACATGTAACATCATTGCGTGACAGAATTATGAAATCATGTGTGTTAGCCAAAGAAGCTCTCCAGAAATCAGGAGCTATCTACCGACAATATGCTAACAGAGGAAATAGAACTATTACACTGACACCAGGACAGGACGTTCTTCTTCTTTTGCCAAGTGATAGACATCTCCTAACTGACTCATGGCAAGGACCGTTCAAAGTACTACGACAAATTTCGACGGTAGATTACGAAATTGCAGTTAGGGACAAACATAAAATTTTCCATATTAACATGCTCAAACCATATTACCACAGACAAGACGACCAAGTAGAGACTGCAACAAGCACCACCATAGTGGACCAGACGGACGACAACGACACTGACGAGATACCGACACCAGTTCTTGACACGACGACCAACGTAAAGGACATTAAGGTAAATCCTAAACTGACGCAGACACAGACTGACAGTTGCAGACAACTGATACAAGAGTACAGGACGATTTTTTCTGACAGTCCAGGACAGACAGACTTAGTTCAACACCAAATCATCTTGACATCCGACATTCCTAGTAAGTGTAGACCGTATTCCATCCCTATACACTATAAAGAAAAACTACATCAAGAAATCATTGATTTAGAAGCAAATCATATCATTCGACGTTCACAATCTCATTTCTGTTCACCAATAGTTTTAGTACGGAAAAAGGACAAAACCATCAGACTCTGTGTGGACTATCGTAAGCTCAACAGCATTACACAGTTGGATTTAGAACCGATGAGCAACTGTGAAGACATCCTGACTGAACTATCTGACTCACGTTATTTCACCAAACTTGACATGACGAAAGGTTACTGGCAGATAGCTGTACATCCTGACAGTATACATCTGACTGCATTTGCCACACCGTGGGGTTTATACGAATGGTGTAAACTACCTTTCGGATTAGTCAATGCACCGGCTACCTTCGTCAGAATGACAATAATTCTTTTGACAGACATTGCTAACATCATTTGGTACATGGACGACATTTGCATACACACAAAGGACATGACAGATCACATAACAGCACTACAACAGACATTTGACAGGATTAGACGTCATGGACTGACTGTAAAACATTCCAAAGTTGATATAGCCTTTCAGGAAATTTCATTTTTGGGCTATAAGATCTCAAATGGCTTTATATCAACTGACGATAACATCATGTCTAGAATTTTGAATTTGTCGCTTCCGACAACTAAGAAACAGTTGCGAAGTGTCTTAGGTCTTTTAAACTATTATAGACAATTTATTCCTCATTTTGCTGAATTGACCAAATGTTTCACTGATTTACTAACAAATAAACAGCCCAACGTGATTGTAAACAGCGAATGTTTAAGGCCAGCATTTACGAAGATTCTTTCATATTTTTCTAAAGCACCTATTCTAAAATTGCCAAATTTGAATATCATTTTTAGATTAAGATGTGACGCGAGCTCCGTAGCCATTGGAGGTGTGCTTCTACAGGAACACGACCAAATCTTGTACCCAGTATACTACGTCTCTCGAAAACTGAACACCAGCGAACGAAATTATAGTACGCCGGAACTCGAGGCTCTTGCCATGGTATTTTCGGTAAGGAAACTCTCTAGATTTCCGTTAGGTAAACATTTCATTATTGAAACAAATAATAGTCCGCTGACAATTGTTACCAGAGGAACGCCAAGTAACAGCAAGGTGGCAAGATGGTCCCTTCTTCTGCAGGACTATAGCTATGAAATTAACCATATAAAGGGTTCCCAAAACTGTCTTGCAGATCTTTTGTCGAGATGTCCATACGACGAACCTAATACCCAGTCAACACCAGAGCACAGTGCAGAGGGTGTATAAAACTACAACGTAGATAGTGCTCAGTACCACAGCCAATTGTGACAATGTGTCAGTAACGCTGTGTACAACAATGTGATAGGGTAGATCGTATCTCCCAATGTATATAACATGTGTATATATTTGTATTCTTATTATTATCATTATTATACGAATGAATGTGTGTATAATTGTGAGATATGTGAAAAAATGGAATTATTATTATGTAACCTAATGTGTTGTATAACTGTGAGATATGAGAAAGAATGTGATTATTATTGTAAATACATAAATATTGTAACAAGTGGACACTACAAATACAAGTGTCACTGGACAACACGACAAGATCCAGGAACTTACCAAGCTACTACAGCATGAAGTAATCCTGAATGTATCCAGACCAATGTGTCCAAGACGTTTTAACAAGGTACGAAAGATGACTGCGACATTACAATCCGAGCAGAAGACGGAAGAGACGATCCAACAGCTGATAGTAACAACTACTACTCCGTTTATATAATATCCATCCAGAACGGAACAACGTCGTGTGAATTACACCACAACCCATGTGTAAGATAGTACAGCTGTAACTTCCGGTATTTTTTGCATATAAATTTAAAAGTTAGCAGACTACGCTAAAAAGTCTATAAATTTATGACAATTGTATTAAAATGTGATTTAAAATATTTCCATATACGGAATTGTATATGTCGATCTTTATAAGATGTAATCTCAGCATCGTAACTTGATTACTTCTTTACAAACGTGACTTTTTGAGCACATTTGTCAATAAGTATCAAATTATGACACTAAGAAATAAATTTGCAATTGTAATTTATGTCTTGTAAACGACGATAAATTATTGTTCCTAATTTTTTTGTATAATAACCAGGGGACATTACTCTAAATTAGTGGTGATGTGTAAATATGTATTGTAACCATTCACATGTGTGCTTGATAGATAACATGTCAATGTGACGTCATTTATAGATGGACAATATATTGCCAAAACTGTTGACCTTCATTAGAAACTCTAAATAGAGGTCTGATGACGGAGCTATCTCAGAGGTAGATGCTCACAGCTTGACCTGATAAGTTTAGTATTTTTGTTTTTGGTTGTTGAGGTAGGGGCCAGTTTAGCCGTGACCTACCGGACTAGCTGGGTCACAGCGAGGTAATGCCCATTAAATAGATTGTACTTGACTGTTGTACTTCATGGTGCAACATAATTGTTGTATACATATTGTTTACTATTCACCTGTATAGATTTATAATAACTACTAAGTTATACAATGTTCGATTTTGACAAGTTTAATAACACCTATATATATTGTACATGAAAGGAAATCCTTTCATGAAAAAGGGGTGTGGAGAGTGTCAAGATCTCATATCTGAGGTTGCGACGCGTTGTCTGTACCAACGCCAGGCAACATAACAACACGCAACCCTGAGTGATGTTAAACACTGCAGAGGGAATGCGGCGTCTTCGACGACGCCCGTATAAGTAGCCAAGCACAGCAACTGAGCAACGCTTACACGACCGCTGGTTAGCGGTACACCCCGTGAACCTTGCAGGGGTCACACCAGCGGACTTGAGCGCCGACTAGCGTGTAGAACGAAAGGCTAGCCAGACCGGGTTAGGTGTTTGTATGAGCAGGTCGCATGAGTCTGCGAGTGGTTTTGAATCTGCCTTGAGAGCTAGCCTGTGCGACAGTGGGAGACTGGTTCGAACGCTTGCGTGTTTTGGCTTGTAAGTGATATGTATATTGATTGCATGTATCCTTATGTATTGTATTGATATTGTTCATGCCGTAATGATTGCTATGGATTGTCATTGCGCGATGTCTGTGCGATAATGAATGCAGCGCGTAAATAAAGCTTGTAAATAACCGTTTCGGATATTCGCTTCGTGTGATTTGATAGTTTGATACTGCTTCACACTTGCCAGTAAACGAGCTACTTATCTTGCTCTACGCAAGACTCTGACATGTCAGCAGACTACCAGCATCAAGTCACCACAATTGTATCTGTAGGACATGGTGTGTCAGCAGACTACCAGCATCATGTCACCAGATTTGTATCTAAGGGGGCATGGTGTGTCAGCAGACTACCAGCATCAAGTCACCACACGTCACCCGACGTTCAAGTCCTGGAAGAAGTGGAGCGGGGATGCCAAGGTCGACACCACTGACAGTATGTGTACTAGGCATCAACGTTGGGGGAGAATCTATAGTCAACTTCACACCTCTCTGTCTCAACAATCTCTCTCTATCAATCTTCCTCTATCAACCTCTTTATACCAATCTCCATCTATTAACATCTCGTCAACCGCCCCTCTACTGAGTGTGACTGAGGTTCTCCATGACCTTCGGGAGCAAGAGACGCACGTCGCTCTACCTGCAATCGCTCCTCCTCTCAGGTCGGAGTGACGCAGACCGCATCATCATCGAGTGCCGTTATTAAAGTATGGGTGACCTTTCACCTTATCCCGTGATATGCCAGGATGGCATGGAAACGGCTCCCCTGGGCTGTACAATTTGAGCCGTGGAATCTCTACTTTGATAATGAGATTATGGCACATTTCAACAAAACATCTGAACAAACGGAACACGACTGTGCATTGCTGGCGATCATTTGCCAGGATGGCCTAGCCGGAATAATGTGAGAAAATCAGTTTGGCACAGTTCAGTGGCTTGGAGATAAACTATATGTTGTTTCAGAGAAGCTCGCTTGCCAACAACTCGCTGTCTGGGAGTTCATTGGCCAGCAGCGGTTACAAGATGCGTGTTGATCCCGGCCTGGGAGCTAATTAAAGCTTACAAGTTGCATGCAAGATGCCATGACGATGTTGATATTCCAAGTTTTCCTGTCAATAATTCCGATTCTTCAGACGTGTTTTCCTGTTATCTACATGTACAGTGAGCAAGGTTGCGATTGGTGAGGATGAGCCCTACCTCTAGGCTATTTGTCCGCCCCCTCCTCTTTTCCAGATCAAATATTATATTGTATTTGACTTGAAGAGGAGGGAGAAGAAGAAGAAGAAGAAGAAGAAGAAGAAGAAGAAGAAGAAGAAGAAGAAGAAGAAGAAGAAGAAGAAGAATGTATAATGGTAATTTCGACAATTAAGAAGCTGAATGTCGGTGCAACAGTAACTACTGGCAGGAACATGCCAGCACAGAACCACACAACAGTGACTACTGGCAGGGACATGCAGGGACATGCCAGCACAGAACCACACAACGCAGACAATCACCTCAACCTACATGGCACTCAGTCGGCTTAACCATTTCGTCACGCATACCCCCTAATATACCAGAAAGATGGAAGGAGTACTCCTGAGACATGTACACGAAAACTACAAAGAACCTATATCACAGACAAGGATGTGAAGAGACAGAACCAGAATCTTGAGTCGAGGAAGGACAGTCAGAAACACAGTCTGAAGACACGGAAGTGACGAGGCTGTGACAAACAGCGGAACTAATACAGTCTGAAGAAAGGGAAGTGATCAGGATGTAACGACATACAATCGGAAATAATACAGTCTGAAGAAAGAGAAGTGATCAGGATGTAACGACATACAATCGGAAATAATACAGTCTGAAGAAAGGGAAGTGACCAGGCTGTGACGAAATACCATCCGAACTAATATAGTCTTAAGAAAGGGAAGTGATCAGGATGTAACGACATACCATCGGAACTAATACAGTCTGAAGAAAGAGAAGTGATCAGGCTGTGACGAAATACCACCCGAACTAATATAGTCTTAAGAAAGGGAAGTGATCAGGATGTAACGACATACCATCGGAACTAATACAGTCTGAAGAAAGAGAAGTGATCAGGCTGTGACCTCAAACCAGTGGAACTAATACAGTCTGAAGAAAGAGAAGTGATCAGGCTGTGACGTCAATACCAGTGGAACTAATATAGTCTGAAGAAAGAGGAACTGACCAGGCTGTGACGACATACAAGAGGAACTAGTCCAGGCGGGGTAAACCTGAATCAGCCAAGAACTTTGTGAAGTTCTGAAGGAGCGCTGTTTGGCTCAAAGCGTGCAAGAGGACACGTAGATTGCCATGGCGATGATCACAGGAAGACTGAATCAGACATCTCTTTGAATCAAACATTTGACTGAATCCAACATCTGACTGAATCCCACATCTGACTGAGTCAACATCGCATGTGACTGACCCCCGGGGGTCATACAGTCAAGCAGTCACAAGCACACCAAACACCACGTTACACACCTCAGAACCACGCATGGATTCCCGCCAACGTGGTACTCCACCATGTGCATCTAGAAACATGGCGGCCAGAGATCGATACCTCGCCAGAGATCGATACCTCGCCAGAGATCGATACTTCGAACCGAGCACAAAGCTCTGGGTCTCATCGTTGATCAAAATCTAACCTTTAATCTCCATGTTCATGCTCTAGTTAAACAAATAGCCAAAAAACGTATACCAACTTGCCAAAATCATACATCTCATCGACGAAAACACAAGAAAGATATACTATACTTCCCACATACAGCGCATATTGATTATTGCTCCACAATCTGGGATGGATGCTCCAAATCAATAACAAAACGCCTTTATTCACTCCAGAAAAGGGCAGTGCGTTTAATTAATGGTGAAAAGCTTACCAACAATTCTAACCTACAAAAACGTCTTCAGGTACTGCCACTTCACAAACGCCTACTTTTTAATAAGGCTAAACTAATTCACAAAATCCTATTTCAAAATGCCCCAAACTATATTTGGCCATTGTTCACATATCACGCAAGACATAGCAAACGACTAAATATACTTCATGTCCCTAAACCTAGGATAGACTTATATAAAACAAGCTTAGCATACTCTGCCACTCAGTTGTGGAATAATCTTCCACAAGAAATCAAAGACATCACCAATCATTATACATACATTCGTAACCTGTTTGAACACTACCTCAGTACAGACTACATTCCCCCATTTAAAAAAACAACCAAACACAACAAACAATAATAATGGTACCTTGTCTCAAACGACAACTAGCCAATAAACATTCCCATATTTATTGCACGATACACCTTCCTTAGGTATTTATAATGCTCATGTTAAACATTGCCTCAGTGAGTCATGTATTATTTTGAATAACGAAGACACAAACAATAGATTGCACGATTTATTGCCTGGCATATTTCGCTGCATCTCGTCAGGTACATACTGCAGAAATCACACAACTTACGTGAATTAACTAGATAAATCCTTCAAGTTGAAATATACACATATTCGCACAGTAATGTCACTTATCTACCACGGTAATTTTAAGCTGACTAACATGTCTTTCTGTTTGCACAATTCTGGCTTGCGTTGATAGATCATAATTGCTTCTGCAAATTTTAACAAGCGAGTATTTTGTGTGTTAAACAACACGCGAAATGCAGTGTCTCTGTCCACGACATGGCCACTTTCGACAATGTGCCTGCCGATTGAAGACGCCGGGAGCTTCCGGTGTGTCGGCCCCACGAGGCTAGCATCTCCTGTGTGTTGTATCTTGTTGACCCATTGAGGTATATGGTAATATCATCATGTATTATTGATTATTTTTCATGCGTTTTAATGCTTATTGTGCTTTTGTTGTCAAAGATGAGCTTTATAAGTGATGTTGAATGAAAGAATGTATGAGAGGAAATAGAGAAGAAGGGCAGAATGTCAGACGGCCCTGCGTGCCCAATTCTTAACCTTTTGAAAATAAAGATTGTTCGTTCGTTCGATACCTCACCAGAGATCTACACTCGCCAGAGATCGATACCTGAAGAGATCGATACCTCGCCAGAGATCGATACCTCGCCAGAGATGCTGATGGCGACCAATCGATGTGGCTTCTTCTCGTCCTGGGTCACATCCAAAACTTCAGATCTATTGTTCTACAAACCTGTCTGTCAGTTACCTCGTCTGTCAAGATAATAGTAATGACAGACATACTGGCGGAACGCCAACTGTCACATCTGGAAATATCAGATGACGTCACCCCTCCCTGACAATAAATTGTCTGCAAGTCTCTTTGGCTTCTGTCGTCACACGTTCTCTCAGAACCAGCCACTTATCCAGTTGTAAACCTGTCTACACGAGTGATCTCTGTAATTCTAGTGTCACTCACATTCTTACCTGGGTTTACTGAGCAATCGTTAAAAATATTACCTTCGTGTTCCAGGTGCCTCGACCTTTCACCTCTGTGTAAAATATCTCAGATTTTGTTTCGCTGTCAGAAGTGTATGGCTTGCCAACTTGTGCTATGAATAAATGTTTGCGCGGATTCCCTTTGTTGTGAATGCATGTTGAGACCGTTTCCCCGTACGTTGTAGAAATGTTCTGACCGTTTCCCCGTACGTTGTAGAAATGTTCTAGCTGTTTCCCCTGACGTTGTAGAAATGTTCTAGCTGTTTCCCCTGACGTTGTAGAAATGTTCTGGTTGTTTCCCCGTCTATTGTAGAAATATGCTATTTCCCGGTATGCTATAGCAATTTTGAGACTGTTCCATCGCGTGTTGTAGAAATGTTGAGACTGTTTCCCCTTTCTTGTATCTGAACGTCTAGAATGTTTACCTGTCTGTTGAGCAAATCTAGAAAGTTTACCTGTCTGTAGTACAAGTCAAGAAAGTTTACATGCCTGTTGTACAAGTCAAGAATGTTTATATGCCTGTTGTACAAGTCTGGAATGTGTACCTGTCTGTTGTACAAGTCAAGAAAGTTTTCCTGCCTGTTATACAAGTCAACAATGTTTACCTGTCTGTAGTATATGTCAAGAAAGTTTACCTATCTGTTGTACAAGTCAAGAAAAGTTACCTGTCTGTAGTACAAGTCAAGAACGTTTATCTATCTGTTGTACAAGTCTGGAATTTTTACCTGTCTCTTTTACAAGTCTGGAAAGTTGACCTGTCTGTTGTACATATCTAGAAAGTTTACCTGTCTGTTGTACATATCTAGAAAGTTTACCTGTCTGTTGTACATATATAGAAAGTTTACCTGTCTGTTGTACATATCTAGAAAGTTTACCTGTCTGTTGTACATATCTAGAAAGTTTACCTGTCTGTTGTACATATCTAGAAAGTTTACCTGTCTGTTGTACATATATAGAAAGTTTACCTGTCTGTTGTACATATCTAGAAAGTTTACCTGTCTGTTGTACATATCTAGAAAGTTTACCTGTCTGTTGTACATATCTAGAAAGTTTACCTGTCTGTTGTACATATCTAGAAAGTTTACCTGTCTGTTGTACATATATAGAAAGTTTACCTGTCTGTTGTACATATCTAGAAAGTTTACCTGTCTGTTGTACATATCTAGAAAGTTTACCTGTCTGTTGTACATATCTAGAAAGTTTACCTGTCTGTTGTACATATCTAGAAAGTTTACCTGTCTGTTGTACATATATAGAAAGTTTACCTGTCTGTTGTACATATCTAGAAAGTTTACCTGTCTGTTGTACATATCTAGAAAGTTTACCTGTCGGTTGTACAAGTCGAGAATGTTTACCTGCCTGTTATACAAGTCAACAATGTTTACCTGTATGTTGTACAAGTGAAGAAAGTTTACATGTCTGTTGTACAAATTTAGAAAGTTTACCTGTCGTACAAGTCAAGAAAGTTTAGCTGTCTGTTGTACAATTCTGGAGTGTTTATATGTCTGTTGTACAAGTCTAGAATGTTTACCTGCCTGTTATACAAGTCAACAATTTTTACCTGTATGTTGTACAAGTGAAGAAAGTTTACATGTCTGTTGTAAAAATCTAGAAAGTTTACCTGACTGTAGTACAAGTCAAGAACGTTTACCTGTCTGTAGTAGAAATCAAGAAAGTTTAAATGTCTGTTGAACAAGTATGGAATGTTTACATGTCTGTTGTACACGTCAATAAAGTTTACCTGTCTCTTGTAAAAGTCTAGAGAGTTTACCCGTCTGTTGTACAACTTAAGAAAGTTTACCTGTCTGTTGTACAACTTAAGAAAGTTTACCTGTCTGTTGTACAACTTAAGAAAGTTTACCTGTCTGTTGTACAACTTAAGAAAGTTTACCTGTCTGTAGTACAAGTCTAGAAAGTTTACCTGTCTGTAGTACAAGTCTAGAAAGTTTACCTGTCGGTTTTACAAGTCTAGAATGGTTACATGTCCGTTATATAAGTCTGGAATGTTTACCTGTCTGTTGTACATATCTAGAAAATTTACCTGGCTGTTGTACATATCAAGAAAGCTGACATTTCTGTTGTACATCATCAACAGACCGCGGTCACTGTTCCCAACAACAACACCGTCCACCACTACTATACCCAAACTAGTGTGTCCACTGTTGTGCTGGTCAAACCAATAACAGCATGGGAAAACACTAACAACATGAGAAGACACTAACAACATGAGAAGACACTAACAACATGGGAAGACACTAACAACATGGGAAAACACTAACAACATGAGAAGACACTAACAATATAAGAAGACACTAACAACATGAGAAGACACTAACAACATGAGAAGACACTAACAATATAAGAAGACACTAAAAATATAAGAAGACACTAACAACATGAGAAGACACTAACAACATGGGAAGACACTAACAACATGAGAAGACACTAACAACATGAGAAGACACTAATAATATAAGAAGACACTAACAACATGAGAAGACACTAACAACATGGGAAGACACTAACAAAATGAGAAGACACTAACAACATGAGAAGACACTAACAACATGAGAAGACACTAACAACATGGGAAGACACTAACAACATGCGAAGACACTAACAACATGAGAAGACACTAACAACATGGGAAGACACTAACAACATGAGAAGACACTAACAACATGAGAAGACACTAACAACATGGGAAGACACTAACAACATGAGAAGACACTAACAACATGAGAAGACACTAACAGCATGAGAAGACACTAACAATATAAGAAGACATTAACAACATGAGAAGACACTAACAGAAGTAGAAGACACTAGCAACATGAGAAGACACTAACAATATGAGAAGACACTAACAACATGAGAAGACACTAACAATATGAGAAGACACTAACAACATGGGAAGACACTAACAACATGAGAAGACATTAACAACATGAGAAGACACTAACAACATGAGAAGACACTGACAACATGGGAAGACACTAACAACATGAGAAGACAATAACAACATGGGAAGACACTAACAACATGAGAAGACACTAACAACATGAGAAGAAACTGACAACATGGGAAGACACTAATAGCATGGGAAGACACTAACAACATGAGAAGACACTAACAACATGAGAAGATACTAACAAAATGAGAAGACACTAACACCATGAGAAGACACTAACAACATGGGAAGACACTAACAACATGGGAAGACACTAACAACATGGGAACACACTAACCACATGAGAAGACACTAAGAACATGGGAAGACACTAACAACATGAGAAGACACTAACAATATGAGAAGACACTAACAACATGGGAAGACACTAACAACATGGGAAGACACTAACAACATGGGAAGACACTAACAACATGAGAAGACACCAACAACATAAGAAGACACTAACAACATGGGAAGACACTAACAACATGAGAAGACACTAACAACATGGGAAGACACTAACAACATGAGAAGACACTAACAACATGAGAAGACACTAACAACATGGGAAGATACTAACAACATGGGAAGACACTAACAACATGAGAAGACACTAACACCATGAGAAGACACTAACAATGAGAAGACACTAACAACATGGGAAGACACTAACAACATGAGAAGACACTAACAACATGAGAAGACACTGACAACATAGGAAGACACTAACAACATGGGAAGACACTAACAACATGAGAAGACACTAACAACACGGGAAGACACTAACAACATGAGAAGACACTAACAACATGAGAAGAAACTAACAACATGGAAAGACACTAACAACATAAGAAGACACTAACAACATGAGAAGACACTAACAACATGAGAAGATACTAACAACATGAGAAGACACTAACAACAGAAGAAGACACTACCAACATGGGAAGACACTAACAACATGGGAAGACACTAACAACATGGGAAGACACTAACAACATGAGAAGACACTAACAACATGAGAAGACACTAACAACATGAGAAGACACTAACAACATGAGAAGACACTAACAACATGGGAAGACTCTAACAACATGGGAAGACACTAACAACATGGGAAGACACTAACAACATGAGAAGACACTAACAACATGAGAAGACCCTAACAACATAAGAAGACACTAACAACATGGGAAGACACTAACAACATGAGAAGACACTAACAACATGGGAAGACACTAACAACATGAGAAGACACTAACAACATGGGAAGACACTAACAACATGGGAAGACACTAACAACATGGGAAGACACTAACAACATGAGAAGACACTAACAACATGAGAAGACACTAACAACACGAGAAGACACTAACAACATGAGAAGACACTAACAACATGAGAAGACACTAACAACACGAGAAGACACTAACAACATGAGAAGACACTAACAACATGGGAAGACACTAACAACATGAGAAGACACTAACAACATGAGAAGACACTAACAACATGGGAAGACACTAACAACATGGGAAGACACTGTCAACATGAGAAGACACTTACAACATGAGAAAATACTAACAACATGAGAAGACACTAACAACATGGGAAGACACTAACAACATGAGAAGACACTAACAACATGAGAAGACTAACAACATGAGAAGAAACTAACAACATGAGAAGACTAACAACATGAGAAGACTAACAACATGAGAAGACACTAACAACATGGGAAGACACTAACAACATGAGAAGACACTAACAACATGGGAAGACACTAACAACATGGGAAGACACTAGCAACATGGGAAGACACTAACAACATGAGAAGACACTAACAACATGGGAAGACACTAACAACATGGGAAGACACTAACAACATGAGAAGACACTAACAACATGGGAAGACACTAACAACATGAGAAAACACAAACAACATGAGAAGACACTAACAACATGGGAAGACACTAACAACATGAGAAGACACTAACAACATGGGAAGACACTAACAACATGGGAAGACACTAACAACATGAGAAGAAACTAACAACATGAGTAGACACTAACAACATGAGAAGACACTAACAACATGAGAAGACACTAACAACATGAGAAGACACTAACAACATGAGAAGACACTAACAACATGAGAAGACACTAACAACATGGGAAGACACTAACAACATGAGAAGACACTAACAACATGAGAAGACACTAACAACATGAGAAGACACTAACAACATGAGGAAGACACTAACAACATGAGAAGACACTAACAACATGAGAAGACACTAACAACATGAGAAGACACTAACAACATGAGAAGACACTAACAACATGAGAAGACACTAACATCATGAGAAGACACTAACAACATGAGAAGACACTAACCAACATGAGAAGACACTAACAACACTGAGAAGACACTACAACATGAGAAGACACTAACAACATGAGAAGACACTAACAACATGAGAAGACACTAACAACATGAGAAGACACTAACAACATGAGAAGACACTAACAACATGAGAAGACACTAACAACATGAGAAGACACTGACAACATAGGAAGACACTAACAACATTGAGAAGACACTAACAACATGAGAAGACACTAACAGCATGGAGAAGACACTAACAACATGAGAAGACACTAACAACATGAGGAAGACACTAACAACATGAGAAGACACTAACAACATGAGAAGACACTAACAACATGAGAAGACACTAACAACATGAGAAGACACTAACAACATGAGAAGACACTAACAACATGAGAAGACACTAACAACATGAGAAGACACTAACAACATGAGAAGACACTAACAACATGAGAAGACACTAACAACATGAGAAGACACTAACAACATGAGAAGACACTAACAACATGAGAAGACACTAACAACATGGGAAGACACTAACAACATGAGAAGACACTAACAACATGAGAAGACACTAACAACATGAGAAGACACTAACAACATGAGAAGACACTAACACATGGAGAAGACACTAACAACATGAGAAGACACTAACAACATGAGAAGACACTAACAACATGAGAAGACACTAACAACATGAGAAGACACTAACAACATGAGGAAGACACTAACAACATGAGAAGGACACTAACAACATGAGGAAGACACTAACAACATGAGAAGACACTAACAACATGAGAAGACACTAACAACATGAGAAGACACTAACAACATGAGAAGACACTAACAACATGAGAAGACACTAACAACATGAGAAGACACTAACAACAGTAGAAGACACTAACAACATGAGAAGACACTAACAACAGTGAGAAGACACTAACAACATGAGAAGACACTAACAACATGAGAAGACACTAACAATCATGAGAAGACACTAACAACATGAGAAGACACTAACAAGCATGAGAAGACACTAACAACATGAGAAGACACTAACAAGCATGAGAAGACACTAACAAGCAGAGAAGACACTAACAACATGAGAAGACACTAACAACATGAGAAGACACTAACAACATGAGGAAGACACTAACAACATGAGAAGACACTACACATGAGAAGACACTAACAACATGAGAAGACACTAACAACATGAGAAGACACTAACATCATGAGAAGACACTAAACAACATGAGAAGACACTAACAGCAGAGAAGACACTAACAACATGAGAAGACACTAACAACATGAGAAGACACTAACAACATGAGAAGGACACTAACACTATGAGAAGACACTAACAACATGAGAAGACACTAACAGCAGTAGAAGACACTAACAACATGAGAAGACACTAACAGCATGAGAAGACACTAACAACATGAGAAGACACTAACAAGCATGGGAAGACACTAACAACATAAGAAGACACTAACAACATGAGAAGACACTAACAACATGAGAAGACACTAACAACATGAGAAGACACTAACAACATGAGAAGACACTAACAACATGAGAAGACACAAACAGCATGAGACGACACTAACAACACGAGAAGACACAAACAACATGAGAAGACGCTAACAATATAAGAAGACACTAACAACATGAGAAGACACTAACAGCATGAGAAGACACTAAAACATGAGAAGACACTAACAAGCATGAGAAGACACTAACAACATGAGGAAGACACTAACAACATGAGAAGACACTAACAACATGAGAAGACACTAACAACATGAGAAGACACTAACAAGCATGAGAAGACACTAACAACATGAGAAGACACTAACAAGCATGAGAAGACACTAACAACATGAGAAGACACTAACAGCATGAGAAGACACTAACAACATGAGAAGACACTAACAACATGAGAAGACACTAACAACATGAGAAGACACTAACAACATGAGAAGACACTAACAACATGAGAAGACACTAACAACATGAGAAGACACTAACAACATGAGAAGACACTAACAGCATGAGAAGACACTAACAACATGAGAAGACACTAACAACATGAGAAGACACTAACAACATGAGAAGACACTAACAACATGAGAAGACACTAACAACATGAGAAGACACTAACAACATGAGAAGACACTACAACATGAGAAGACACTAACAACATGAGAAGACACTAACAACATGAGAAGACACTAACAACATGAGAAGACACTAACAACATGAGAAGACACTAACAACATGAGAAGACACTAACAACATGAGAAGACACTAACAACATGAGAAGACACTAACAACATGGAAGACACTAACAACATGAGAAGACACTAACAACATGAGAAGACACTAACAACATGAGAAGACACTACAACATGAGAAGACACTAACAACATGAGAAAGACACTAACAACATGGAAGACACTAACAACATGAGAAGACACTAACAACATGAGGAAAGACACTAACAACATGAGAAGACACTAACAACATGAGAAGACACTAACAACATGAAGAAGACACTAACAACATGGAAGACACTAACAACATGAGAAGACACTAACAACATGGAAGACACTAACAACATGAGAAGACACTAACAACATGAGAAGACACTAACAACATGGGAAGACACTAACAACATGGAAGACACTAACAACATGAGAAGACACTAACAACATGAGAAGACACTACAACATGAGAAGACACTAACAACATGGAAGACACTAACAACATGGGAAGACACTAACAACATGAGAAGACACTAACAACATGAGAAGACACTAACAACATGAGAAGACTACTAACAACATTGAGAAGACACTAACAACAATGAGAGACACTAACAACATGAGAAGACACTAACAACATGAGAAGAACCTAACAACAATGGGAAGACACTAACAACATGAGAAGACACTAACAACCTGAGAAGACACTAACAACATGAGAAGACACTAACAACATGAGAAGACACTAACAACATGAGAAGACACTAACAACATGGAAGACACTAACAACATGAAGAACACTAACAACATGGAGAAGACACTAACAACATGAGGAAGACACTAACAACATGAGAAGACACTAACAACATGAGAAGACACTAACAACACTGAGAAGACACTAACAACATGAGGAAGACACTAACAACATGAGAAGACACTAACAACATGAGAAGACACTAACAACATGAGAAGACACTAACAACATGGGAAGGACACTAACAACATGAGAAAGACACTAACAACATGGAAGACACTAACAACATGAGAAGACACTAACAACATGAGAAGACACTAACCAACATGAGAAGACTACTAACAACATGGGAAGACACTAACAACATGAGAAGACACTAACAACATGAGAAGACACTAACACATGAGAAGACACTAACAACATAGAAGACACTAACAACATGAGAAGACACTAACAACATGGAAGACACAACAACATGGGAAGACATAACAACATGGGAAGACACTAACAACATGAGAAGACACTAACAACAGGAAGACACTAACAACAGGAAGACACTAACAACATGAAAACAAACAACAAGAAACACTAACAACATGAAGACACTAACAACATGAGAAGACATAACAACATGAGAAGAACAACAACATGGAAGACACTGCAAAGAGAAGAAACTAACAACATGAGAAGACACTAACAACATGAGAAGAACTAACAACAAGAAGACACTAACAACATGAGAAGACACTAACAACAAGAAGACACTAACAACATGGGAAGACACTAACAACATGAGAAGACTAACAACATGGAAAACTAACAACAGGCAAGAACTAACAACAGGGAAGACACTAACAACAGAGAAGACACTAAAAATGGGAAGACACTAACAACATAAGAAGACACTAACAACATGAAAGACACTAACAACAAGGAAGACACTAACAACAGGAAGAAAATAACAACAGGGGAAACACTAACAACATGAGAAGACACTAACAACATGAGAAGACACTAACAACATGGGAAGACACTAACAACATGGGAAGACACTACAACATGAGAAGACACTAACAACATGGAGAAGACACTAACAACATGAGAAGACACTAACAACATGGGAAGACACTAACAACATGAGAAGACACCTAACAACATGAGAAGACACTAACAACATGGGAAGGACACTAACAACATGAGAAGACACTAACAACATGGGAAGACACTAACAACATGAGAAGACACTAACAACATGAGAAGACACTAACAACATGAGAAGACACTAACAACATGGGAAGACACTAACAACATGAGAAGACACTAACAACATGAGAAGACACTAACAACATGAGAAGACACTAACAACATGTGAAGACACTAACAACATGGAAGAAGACACTAACAACAGGGAAGACACTAACAACATGGGAAGACACTAACAACATGAGAAGACACTAACAACATGAGAAGACACTAACAACATAAAAACTAACAGAGAGACAAACAAATGAGACACAACAAAAGAAACAAACAAAAGAAACAACAAATGAAACACTAAAACAGAGAAGACACAACAGAGAAGACACTAACAACATGAGAAGACACTAACAGAAGACCAACACAGAGAAGACTAACAACATGAGAGACACTAACAAGAGAAGACACAACAACATAGAAGACACAAAACATGAGAAACACAACAATGAAAAACACATGAGAAACAAACAGAGAAGACACTAACAAAAAAACAAACAACATGAGAGCACTACAAAAAAGACACTAACAACATGGAAGACAAACAACAGAAAACAAACAAAGAAAACAAACAAAGAAGACATAACAACATGAGAAGACTAACATAAAATACAAGAGAAGAATAACAATGGAAACAAACAAAGAAGAACTACACATGAGAACTAAAGAGAACTAAAAAGAGAAGACACTACAATGAGACACTAAAAGAACAGAAACAAACAACATGAGAAGACACTAACAACATGAGAAGACACTAACAACATGAGAAGACACTAACAACATGAGAAGACACTAACAACATGAGAAGACACTAACAACATGAGAAGACACTAACAACATGAGAAGACACTAACAACATGAGAAGACACTAACAACATGAGAAGACACTAACAACATGAGAAGACTACTAACAACATGAGAAGACACTAACAACATGAGAAGACACTAACAAGATGAGAAGACACTAACAACATGAGAAGACACTAACAACATGAGAAAGACACTAACAACATGAGAAGACACTAACAGCATGAGAAGACACTAACAACATGAGAAGACACTAACAACATGAGAAGACACTAACAACATGAGAAGACACTAACAACATGAGAAGACACTAACAGCATGAGAAGACACTAACAACATGAGAAGACACTAACAGCATGAGAAGACACTAACAACATGAGAAGACACTAACAGCATGAGAAGACACTAACAACATGAGAAGACACTAACAATATGAGAAGACACTAACAACATGAGAAGACACTAATAGCAGTAGAAGACACTAACAACATGAGAAGACACTAACAACATGAGAAAACACTAACAACATGAGAAGACACTAACAGCATGAGAAGACACTAACAATATAAGAAGACACTAACAACATGAGAAGACACTAACAACAGTAGAAGACACTAACAACATGAGAAGACACTAACAACATGAGAAGACACTAACAACATGAGAAGACACTAACAGCATGAGAAGACACTAACAATATGAGAAGACACTAACAGCATGAGAAGACACTAACAACATGAGAAGACACTAACAGCATGAGAAGACACTAACAGCATGAGAAGACACTAATAACATGAGAAGACACTAACAGCATGAGAAGACACTAACAACATGGGAAGACACTAACAACATGAGAAGACACTAACAACATGAGAAGACACTAACAACATGAGAAGACACTAACATCATGAGAAGACACTAACAACATGAGAAGACACTAACAGCATGTGAAGACACTAACAACATGAGAAGACACTAACAGCATGAGAAGACACTATCAGCATGAGAAGACACTAACAACATGAGAAGACACTAGCAATACGAAAAGACACTAACAGCATGAGAAGACACTAACAACAGGAGAAGACACTAACAATACGAAAAGACACTAACAACATGAGAAGACACTACCAACATGAGAAGACACTAACAAAATGAGAAGACACTAACAACATGGGAAGACACTAACAACATGAGAAGACACTAACAACATGAGAAGACACTAACAACATGAGAAGACACTAACAACATGGGAAGACACTGTCAACATGAGAAGACACTAACACCACGAGAAGACACTAACAACATGAGAAGACACTAACAACATGAGAAGACACTAACAGAATGAGACGACACTAACAACACGAGAAGACACTAACAACATGAGACGTTACTAACAACACGGAAGACACTAACCAACAGGAAAGACACTACAAATCATGAGGAAGACACCTAACAACATGAGAAGACACTAACAACACGAGAAGACACTAACAACATGAGAAGACACTAACAACATGAGAAGACACTAACAACATGAGAAGACACTAACAGCATGAGAAGACACTAACAACATGAGAAGACACTAACAACATGAGAAGACACTAACAACATGAGAAGACACTAACAGCATGAGAAGACACTAACAACATGAGAAGACACTAACAACATGAGAAGACACTAACAACATGAGAAGACACTAACAACATGAGAAGACACTAACAACATGAGAAGACACTAACAACATGAGAAGACACTAACAACATGAGAAGACACTAACAGCATGAGAAGACACTAACAGCATGAGAAGACACTAACAACATGAGAAGACACTAACAATACGAAAAGACACTAACAGCATGAGAAGACACTAACAACAGGAGAAGACACTAACAATACGAAAAGACACTAACAGCATGAGAAGACAGAAGAACTGTCATTGTGGCTTTCCTATGGCTACATTAACGGCTGAGAAAGAGCAACACAAACTGCGGTGATTGCGGCGCCGCCTGCCGGTCGTGGCGTGGATGGATGTTCTATTGATTGCGTGGTGCCAGGCCGACTAATCAATGTTCACACAGTTGTCCGGCCTGGGCACATTTGACACGAACCAGCAGTCGATATCACTGGCTCCAGCCTTGGCGCGGCATTCACAGCTGCACCGTCAGCATGCCTACCACCTTCTGGTACAGCTGTTGGTCAACGACTGAGTCATCTAATGGAATAATACATCACCTGTTTTATTTGACTTACGTCGGAACTGTGCCAGAATAGAATGATAACATTGTAGAAGGTGGGGACACTAGATATAGAAACATGGAACAATGTTCAATGTGGGAAAACTATATATAGATATATGGAACATTGTACCAGATGGAGAAACTAGATATAGAAACATGGAACATTGTACAAGGTAGTGAAACTAGATATAGATACATGGAACATTGTACAAGGTGGGGATACTAGATATAGATACATGGAACATTGTACAAGGTGGGGATACTAGATATAGATACATGGAACATTGTACAAGGTGGGGATACTAGATATAGATACATGGAACATTGTATAAGATGGGGATACTAGATATAGATACATGGAACATTGTACAAGGTGGGGATACTAGATATAGATACATGGAACATTGTACAAGGTGGGGATACTAGATATAGATACATGGAACATTCTACAAGGTGGGGATACTAGATATAGATACATGGAACAGTGTACCAGGTGGGGATACTAGATATAGAAACATGGAACAATGTACAAGGTGGGGATACTAGATATAGAAACATGGAACATTGTACAAGGTGGCGAAACTAGATATAGATACACGGAACATTGTATAAGATGGGGATACTAGATATAGAAACATGGAACATTGTATAAGATGGGGATACTAGATATAGAAACATGGAACATTCTACAAGGTGGGGATACTAGATATAGATACATGGAACAGTGTACCAGGTGGGGATACTAGATATAGAAACATGGAACAATGTACAAGGTGGGGATACTAGATATAGAAACATGGAACATTGTACAAGGTGGCGAAACTAGATATAGATACACGGAACAATGTACAAGGTGGGGATACTAGATATAGAAACAAGGAACAATGTACAAGGTGGGGATACTAGATATAGAAACATGGAACAATGTACAAGGTGGGGATACTAGATATAGAAACAAGGAACAATGTACAAGGTGGGGATACTAGATATAGATACACGGAACAATGTACAAGGTGGGGATACTAGATATAGAAACAAGGAACAATGTACAAGGTGGGGATACTAGATATAGATACACGGAACAATGTACAAGGTGGGGATACTAGATATAGAAACAAGGAACAATGTACAAGGTGGGGATACTAGATATAGATACACGGAACAATGTACAAGGTGGGGATACTAGATATAGAAACATGGAACAATGTACAAGGTGGGGAAACTAGATATAGAAACATGGAACAATGTACAAGGTGGGGAAACTAGATATAGAAACTTGGAACATTTTATAAGGTGGGGAAACTAGATATAGATACACGGAACAATGTACAAGGTGGGGATACTAGATATAGATACACGGAACATTGTACAAGGTGGGGATACTAGATATAGAAATAAGGAACAATGTACAAGGTGGGGATACTAGATATAGAAACATGGAACATTGTACAAGGTGGGGAAACTAGATATAGATACATGGAACATTGTACAAGGTGGGGACACTAGATATAGAAACATGGAACAATGTACAAGGTGGGGATACTAGATATAGAAACAAGGAACAATGTACAAGGTGGGGAAACTAGATATAGATACACGGAACATTGTACAAGGTGGGGACACTAGATATAGAAACAAGGAACAATGTACAAGGTGGGGATACTAGATATAGATACACGGAACAATGTACAAGGTGGGGATACTAGATATAGATACACGGAACATTGTACAAGGTGGGGATACTAGATATAGAAATAAGGAACAATGTACAAGGTGGGGATACTAGATATAGAAACAAGGAACAATGTACAAGGTGGGGATACTAGATATAGATACATGGAACATTGTACAAGGTGGGGATACTAGATATAGATACATGGAACATTGTACAAGGTGGGGATACTAGATATAGATATATGGAACATTGTACAAGGTGGTGAAACTAGATATAGATACATGGAACATTGTACAAGGTGGGGATACTAGATATAGATACATGGAACATTGTACAAGGTGGTGAAACTAGATATAGATACATGGAACATTGTACAAGGTGGTGAAAGTAGATATAGTTACATGGAACATTGTACAAGGTGGTGAAAGTAGATATAGTTACATGGAACATTGTACAAGGTGGGGATACTAGATATAGATACATGGAACATTGTACAAGGTGGTGAAAGTAGATATAGTTACATGGAACATTGTACAAGGTGGTGAAAGTAGATATAGATACATGGAACATTGTACAAGGTGGCGAAACTAGATATAGATACACGGAACATTGTACAAGGTGGTGAAACTAGATATAGTTACATGGAACATTGTATAAGATGGGGATACTAGATATAGATACATGGAACATTGTATAAGATGGGGATACTAGATATAGAAACATGGAACATTGTATAAGATGGGGATACTAGATATAGAAACATGGAACATTGTATAAGATGGGGATACTAGATATAGATACATGGAACAGTGTACCAGGTGGGGATACTAGATATAGATATATGGAACATTGTATAAGGTGGGGATACTAGATATAGATATATGGAACATTGTATAAGGTGGGGATACTAGATATAGATACACGGAACATTGTCCAAGGTGGGGAAACTAGATATAGAAATATGGAACAATGTACAAGGTGGGGAAACTAGATATAGAGATATGGAACAATGTACAAGGTGGGGATACTAGATATAGAAACATGGAACATTGTACAAGGTGGGGATACTAGATATAGATACATGGAACAGTGTACCAGGTGGGGATACTAGATATAGAAACATGGAACAATGTACAAGGTGGGGATACTAGATATAGAAACATGGAACATTGTACAAGGTGGCGAAACTAGATATAGATACATGGAACATTGTACAAGGTGGGGATACTAGATATAGAAACATGGAACATTGTACAAGGTGGGGATACTAGATATAGATACATGGAACATTGTACAAGGTGGGGAAACTATATATAGATACACGGAACATTGTCCAAGGTGGGGAAACTAGATATAGAAATATGGAACAATGTACAAGGTGGGGAAACTAGATATAGAGATATGGAACAATGTACAAGGTGGGGATACTAGATATAGAAACATGGAACATTGTACAAGGTGGGGATACTAGATATAGATACACGGAACATTGTACAAGGTGGGGATACTAGATATAGAAACAAGGAACAATGTACAAGGTGGGGATACTAGATATAGATACACGGAACAATGTACAAGGTGGGGATACTAGATATAGAAACATGGAACAATGTACAAGGTGGGGAAACTAGATATAGAAACATGGAACAATGTACAAGGTGGGGAAACTAGATATAGAAACTTGGAACATTTTATAAGGTGGGGAAACTAGATATAGAAACATGGAACATTGTACAAGGTGGGGATATTAGATATAGATACATGGAACATTGTACAAGGTGGGGATACTAGATGTAGATACATGGAACATTGTACAAGGTGGGGATACTAGATATAGAAACATGGAACATTGTACAAGGTGGCGAAACTATATATAGATACACGGAAGATTGTACAAGGTGAGGATACTAGATATAGATATATGGAACATTGTATAAGGTGGGGATACTAGATATAGATATATGGAACATTGTATAAGGTGGGGATACTAGATATAGATATATGGAACATTGTATAAGGTGGGGATACTAGATATAGATACATGGAACATTGTACAAGGTGGGGATACTAGATATAGATATATGGAACATTGTATAAGGTGGGGATACTAGATATAGATACATGGAACATTGTACAAGTTGGGGATACTAGATATAGATACACGGAACATTGTACAAGGTGGGGAAACTAGATATAGATACATGGAACATTGTACAAGGTGGGGATACTAGATATAGATACATGGAACATTGTACAAGGTGGTGAAACTATATATAGATACACGGAAGATTGTACAAGGTGGTGAAACTATATATAGATACACGGAACATTGTACAAGGTGGGGAAACTATATATAGACACACGGAACATTGTTCAAGGTAGTGAAACTAGATATAGATATATGGAACATTGTACAAGGTTGTGAAACTAGATTTAGATACATGGAACATTGTACAAGGTGGGGATACTAGATATAGACACACGGAACATTGTACAAGGTAGTGAAACTAGATATAGATACATGGAACATTGTACAAGGTGGGGATACTAGATATAGAAACATGGAACATTGTACAAGGTTGGGAAACTAGATATAGATACATGGAACAATGTACAAGGTGGGGAAACTAGATATAGAAACATGGAACAATGTACAAGGTGGGGAAACTAGATATAGAAACTTGGAACATTTTATAAGGTGGGGAAACTAGATATAGAGACATGGAACAATGTACAAGGGGGGGATAATAGATATAGATACACGGAACAGTGTGCAAGGTGGGGATACTAGATGTAGATACATGGAACATTGTACAAAGTGGGGAAACTAGATATAGATACACGGAACAGTGTACAAGGTGGGGATACTAGATATAGACACACGGAACATTGTACAAGGTTGGGAAACTAGATATAGATACATGGAACAATGTACAAGGTGGGGAAACTAGATATAGAAACATTGAACAATGTACAAGGTGGGGAAACTAGATATAGAAACTTGGAACATTTTATAAGGTGGGGATACTAGATATAGAAACATGGAACATTGTACAAGGTGGGGATACTAGATATAGAAACATGGAACATTGTACAAGGTTGGGAAACTAGATATAGATACATGGAACAATGTACAAGGTGGGGAAACTAGATATAGAAACATGGAACAATGTACAAGGTGGGGAAACTAGATATAGAAACTTGGAACATTTTATAAGGTGGGGAAACTAGATATAGAAACATGGAACATTGTACAAGGTGGGGATACTAGATATAGAAACATGGAACATTGTACAAGGTGGGGATATTAGATATAGATACATGGAACATTGTACAAGGTGAGGAAACTAGATATAGATACACGGAACATTGTACAAGGTGAGGAAACTAGATATAGATACACGGAACATTGTACAAGGTGGGGATACTAGATATAGAAACATGGAACATTGTACAAGGTGGGGATATTAGATATAGATACACGGAAGATTGTACAAGGTGGGGATACTAGATATAGAAATATGGAACATTGTACAAGGTGAGGAAACTAGATATAGATACACGGAACATTGTACAAGGTGGTGAAACTATATATAGATACATGGAACATTGTACAAGGTGGTGAAACTAGATATAGATACATGGAACATTGTACAAGGTGGGGATACTAGATATAGAAACATGGAACATTGTACAAGGTGGGGAAACTAGATATAGATACATGGAACATTGTACAAGGTGAGGAAACTAGATATAGATACACGGAACATTGTACAAGGTGGGGATACTAGATATAGATACATGGAACATTGTATAAGTTGGGGATACTAGATATAGATACATGGAACATTGTACAAGGTGAGGATACTAGATATAGATATATGGAACATTGTATAAGGTGAGGAAACTAGATATAGATACATGGAACATTGTATAAGGTGGGGATACTAGATATAGATACATGGAACATTGTACAAGTTGGGGATACTAGATATAGATACATGGAACATTGTACAAGGTGGTGAAACTATATATAGATACATGGAACATTGTACAAGGTGGTGAAACTATATATAGATACATGGAACATTGTACAAGGTGGTGAAACTATATATAGATACATGGAACATTGTACAAGTTGGGGATACTAGATATAGATACATGGAACATTGTACAAGGTGGGGAAACTATATATAGATACATGGAACATTGTACAAGGTGGTGAAACTATATATAGATACATGGAACATTGTACAAGGTGGGGAAACTATATATAGATACATGGAACATTGTACAAGTTGGGGATACTAGATATAGATACATGGAACATTGTACAAGTTGGGGATACTAGATATAGATACATGGAACATTGTACAAGGTGGTGAAACTATATATAGATACATGGAACATTGTACAAGTTGGGGATACTAGATATAGATACATGGAACATTGTACAAGTTGGGGATACTAGATATAGATATATGGAACATTGTATAAGGTGGGGATACTAGATATAGATATATGGAACATTGTACAAGGTGGTGAAACTATATATAGATACATGGAACATTGTACAAGGTGGGGATACTAGATATAGATATATGGAACATTGTACAAGGTGGTGAAACTATATATAGATACATGGAACATTGTACAAGGTGGGGATACTAGATATAGATATATGGAACATTGTACAAGTTGGGGATACTAGATATAGATACATGGAACATTGTACAAGGTGGTGAAACTATATATAGATACATGGAACATTGTACAAGGTGGTGAAACTATATATAGATACATGGAACATTGTACAAGGTGGTGAAACTATATATAGATACACGGAACATTGTACAAGGTGGTGAAACTATATATAGATACATGGAACATTGTACAAGTTGGTGAAACTAGATATAGATACATGGAACATTGTACAAGGTGGTGAAACTATATATAGATACATGGAACATTGTACAAGGTGGTGAAACTAGATATAGATACATGGAACATTGTACAAGGTGGGGAAACTAGATATAGATACATGGAACATTGTACAAGGTGGTGAAACTAGATATAGATACATGGAACATTGTACAAGGTGGGGAAACTAGATATAGATATATGGAACATTGTACAAGGTGGGGAAACTAGATATAGATACATGGAACATTGTACAAGGTGGTGAAACTAGATATAGATACATGGAACATTGTACAAGGTGGGGATACTAGATATAGATACATGGAACATTGTACAAGGTGGTGAAACTATATATAGATACATGGAACATTGTACAAGTTGGGGATACTAGATATAGATACATGGAACATTGTACAAGTTGGGGATACTAGATATAGATACATGGAACATTGTACAAGGTGGTGAAACTAGATATAGATACATGGAACATTCTACCAGGTGGGGATACTAGATATAGATATATGGAACATTGTACAAGGTGGGGAAACTAGATATAGATACACGGAACATTGTACAAGGTGGGGATACTAGATATAGATACATGGAACATTGTACAAGGTTGGGATACTAGATATAGATACATGGAACATTGTACAAGGTGGGGATACTAGATATAGATACATGGAACATTGTACAAGGTGGTGAAACTAGATATAGATACATGGAACATTGTACAAGGTGGGGATACTAGATATAGATACATGGAACATTGTACAAGGTGGGGAAACTAGATATAGATACATGGAACATTGTACAAGGTGGGGAAACTAGATATAGATACATGGAACATTGTACAAGGTGGTGAAACTAGATATAGATACATGGAACATTGTACAAGGTGGTGAAACTAGATATAGATACATGGAACATTGTACAAGTTGGGGATACTAGATATAGATACATGGAACATTGTACAAGTTGGGGATACTAGATATAGATACATGGAACATTGTACAAGGTGGTGAAACTAGATATAGATACATGGAACATTGCTACCAGGTGGGGATACTAGATATAGATATATGGAACATTGTACAAGGTGGGGAAAACTACTATATAGATACACGGAACATTGTACAAGGTGGGGATACTAGATATAGATACATGGAACATTGTACAAGGTGGGGATACTAGATATAGATACATGGAACATTGTACAAGGTGGGGATACTAGATATAGATACATGGAACATTGTACAAGGTGGGGATACTAGATATAGATACATGGAACATTGTACAAGGTGGGGATACTAGATATAGATACATGGAACATTGTACAAGGTGGGGAAACTAGATATAGATACATGGAACATTGTACAAGGTGGGGATACTAGATATAGATACATGGAACATTGTACAAGGTGGGGAAACTAGATATAGATACATGGAACATTGTACAAGGTGGGTGAAACTAGATATAGATACATGGAACATTGTACAAGGTGGGGATACTAGATATAGATACATGGAACATTGTACAAGGTGGGGATACTAGATATAGATACATGGAACATTGTACAAGGTGGTGAAACTAGATATAGATACATGGAACATTGTACAAGGTGGGGATACTAGATATAGATACATGGAACATTGTACAAGGTGGGGAAACTAGATATAGATACATGGAACATTGTACAAGGTGGGGATACTAGATATAGATACATGGAACATTGTACAAGGTGGGGAATACTAGATATAGATACATGGAACATTGTACAAGGTGGGGAAACTATATATAGATACATGGAACATTGTACAAGGTGGGGATACTAGATATAGATACACGGAACATTGTACAAGGTGGGGAAACTAGATATAGATACACGGAACATTGTACAAGGTGTGGATACTAGATATAGATACATGGAACATTGTACAAGGTGGGGATACTAGATATAGATACATGGAACATTGTACAAGGTGGTGAAACTAGATATAGATACATGGAACATTGTACAAGGTGGGGAAACTATATATAGATACATGGAACATTGTACAAGGTGGGGAAACTAGATATAGATATATGGAACATTGTACAAGTTGGGGATACTAGATATAGAAACATGGAACATTGTACAAGGTGGGGATACTAGATATAGATATATGGAACATTGTACAAGGTGGGAAACTAGATATAGATATATGGAACCTTGTACAAGGTTGGGGATACTAGTATAAAACAAAATTGTACAAGGTGGGGGAAAATAAATAAATTGGAAAGAAAGGTTTGGGGAAACTAGATATAGATAAAAGGAACATTGTACAAGGTGGGGAAAAATATAGATATAGGAAATTTTAAAGTTGGGGAAAAAAAAAATGGGAAAATTGTACAGGTGGGGAAATTATAGAAATAAATTTCAATTGGGGGAAAAAAAAATTGGCATTGTACAAGGTGGGAAACTAGATATAGAAATGGAACATTGTACAAGTTGGGGGGAAACTAGATATGTATATGGAACATTTTACAAGGGGGAAAAAATAGATTATGGAACATTGTACAAGGTGGGGAAACTAGATATAGATATATGGAACATTGTACAAGGGGGGAACTAGATATAGAAATGGAAAATTGTACAAGGTGGGGAAACTAATATAGATATATGGAACATTGTACAAGTTGGGGAAATAGATATAGATAATGGAACTTGACAAGGTGGGGAAATAGATTAATACAGGAACATTGTACAAGGGGGTGAAAAATAAATACAGGAACATTGTACAAGGTGGGAACAATATGGGAAAGTACAAGGTGGGGAAACTAGATATAGATAATGGAAATTGTACAAGTTTTGGGGCTTAAATAAAAACATAAATTTTAAAAAAATATAGATACATGGAAATTTAAAGGGGTAAATATAAATACAGGAAATTTTAAGGGGGGTATAATAAATTTCAGGAAATAAAGGGGGGAAAATTTAAAAAAAAAAAAAAAAAAAAAAAAAAAAAAAAACAAACTTTTAAAGGGGGAAATAATATAGATACTGGAACATTGTAAAGGGGGAAATAATAGAACATGGAACATTTAAAATGGGGAAACTAAAAAAAAACAAAAAGGGGAAATG
>JACEFZ010011134.1:0-40000 GCA_014155875.1 Cepaea nemoralis
CAGTGTTAGCTTATTCTTCTTAGTGCCTGTACTGTGCTTGTCGGTTAGGATAGTGTTGTATTCGTGACCTGCGTACCTGTATACTTGTGAGGTTGGTAGATAAAACCCAAGGGTAACCACAAATCAGTGGTTATCTCTACAACCGGAAGACGGACAATCTTTATCTTTCAATTCCTTATTCTCTCCTCCCCTTCTCTCTCTCTCATCTCTCATCTTCGTGCTATCACATATGTATGACAGACACTTTGTTATATGTATGACAGACACTTTGTTATATGTATGACAGTCACTTTGTTATATGTATGACAGACACTTTGTTATATGTATGACAGACACTTTGTTATATGTATGACAGACACCACGTTATATCTATGATAGACACTTTGTTATATGTATGACAGACACCACGTTATATCTATGATAGACACTTTGTTATATGTATGACAGACACCACGTTATATGTATGATAGACACTTTGTTATATGTATGACAGACACCACGTTATATGTATGATAGACACTTTGTTATATGTATGACAGACACCACGTTATATCTATGATAGACACTTTGTTATATGTATGACAGACACCACGTTATATCTATGATAGACACTTTGTTATATGTATGACAGACACCACGTTATATGTATGATAGACACTTTGTTATATGTATGACAGACACCACGGTATATGTATGACAGACACCACGTTATATGTATGATAGACACCCCGTTATATGTATGACAGACGCCACGTTATATGTATGACAGACACCACGTTATATCTATGATAGACACTTTGTTATATGTATGACAGACACCACGTTATATCTATGATAGACACTTTGTTATATGTATGACAGACACCACGTTATATGTATGATAGACACTTTGTTATATGTATGACAGACACCCCGTTATATGTATGACAGACACCACGTTATATGTATGATAGACACTTTGTTATATGTATGACAGACACCACGTTATATCTATGATAGACACCACGCTATATGTATGACAGACACCACGTTATATGAATGACAGACACCACGTTATATGTATGACAGACACCACGTTATATGTATGACAGACACCACGTTATATGTATGACAGACACCACGTTATATGTATGACAGACACCACGTTATATGTGTGACAGACCCCACGTTATATTATGACAGACACCACGTTATATGTATGACAGACACCACGTTATATGTATGACAGACACCACGTTATATGTGTGACAGACACCACGCTATATGTATGATAGACACCACGTTATATGTATAACAGACACCACGTTATATGTGTGACAGACACCATGTTATATGTGTGACAGACACCACTTTATATGTATGATAGACACCACGTTATATGTATGACAGACACCACGTTATATGTATGACAGACACCACGTTATATGTATGATAGACACCACGTTATATGTATGACAGACACCACGTTATATGTATGACAGACAGCACGTTATATGTATGACAGACACCACGCTATATCTATGACAGACACCACGTTATGTGCGTGACAGACGCCACGTTATATGTATGACAGACACCACGCTATATGTATGACAGACACCACGTTATATGTATGACAGACACCACGCTATATGTATGACAGACACCACGTTATATGTATGACAGAAACCACGTTATATGTATGACAGACACCACGTTATGTGCGTGACAGACGCCACGTTATATGTGTGACAGACACCACGTTATATGTATGACAGACACCACGTTATATGTGTGACAGTCACCACGTTATATGAATGACAGACACCACGTTATATGTATGACAGACACCATGCTATATGTATGACAGACACCACGTTATATGTATGACAGACATCACGTTATATGTATGACAGACACCACGTTATATGTATGACAGACACCACGTTATATGTATGACAGACACCACGTTATATGTATGACAGACACCACGTTATATGTATGACAGACACCACGTTATATGTATGACAGACATCACGTTATATGTATGACAGACACCACGTTATATGTATGGTAGACACCACGTTATATGTATGACAGACACCACGTTATATGTATGACAGACATCACGTTATATGTATGACAGACATCACGTTATATGTATGGTAGACACCACGTTATATGTATGGTAGACACCACGTTATATGTATGACAGACACCACGTTATATGTATGACAGACACCACGTTATATGTGTGACAGACACCACGTTATATGTGTGACAGACACCACGTTATATGTGTGACAGACACCACGTTATATGTGTGACAGACACCACGTTATATGTGTGACAGACACCACGTTATATGTGTGATAGACACCACGTTATATGTATGACAGACACCACGTTATATGAATGACAGACACCACGTTATATGTATGACAGACACCACGTTATATGTATGACAGACACCACGTTATATGTATGACAGACACCACGTTATATGTATGACAGACACCACGTTATATGTGTGACAGACCCCACGTTATATGTGTGACAGACCCCACGTTATATGTATGACAGACACCACGTTATATGTATGACAGACACCACGTTATATGTGTGACAGACACCACGCTATATGTATGATAGACACCACGTTATATGTATGACAGACACCACGTTATATGTGTGACAGACACCGTGTTATATGTGTGACAGACACCACTTTATATGTATGATAGACACCACGTTATATGTATGACAGACACCACGTTATATGTATGACAGACACCACGTTATATGTATGATAGTCACCACGTTATATGTATGACAGACACCACGTTATATGTATGACAGACAGCACGTTATATGTATGACAGACACCACGCTATATCTATGACAGACACCACGTTATGTGCGTGACAGACGCCACGTTATATGTATGACAGACACCACGCTATATGTATGAAAGACACCACGTTATATGTATGACAGACACCACGCTATATGTATGACAGACACCACGTTATATGTATGACAGAAACCACGTTATATGTATGACAGACACCACGTTATGTGCGTGACAGACGCCACGTTATATGTGTGACAGACACCACGTTATATGTATGACAGACACCACGTTATATGTGTGACAGTCACCACGTTATATGAATGACAGACACCACGTTATATGTATGACAGACACCACGTTATATGTATGACAGACACCACGTTATATGTATGACAGACACCACGTTATATGTATGACAGACACCACGTTATATGTATGACAGACATCACGTTATATGTATGACAGACACCACGTTATATGTATGGTAGACACCACGTTATATGTATGACAGACACCACGTTATATGTATGACAGACATCACGTTATATGTATGACAGACATCACGTTATATGTATGACAGACACCACGTTATATCTATGATAGACACTTTGTTATATGTATGACAGACACCACGTTATATCTATGATAGACACTTTGTTATATGTATGACAGACACCACGTTATATGTATGACAGACACTTTGTTATATGTATGACAGACACTTTGTTATATGTATGACAGACACTGTGTTATATGTATGACAGACACCACGTTATATCTATGATAGACACTTTGTTATATGTATGACAGACACTTTGTTATATGTATGACAGACACTTTGTTATATGTATGACAGACACTTTGTTATATGTATGACAGACACTTTGTTATATGTATGACAGACACTTTGTTATATGTATGACAGACACTTTGTTATATGTATGACAGACACTTTGTTATATGTATGACAGACACCACGTTATATCTATGATAGACACTTTGTTATATGTATGACAGACACCACGTTATATCTATGATAGACACTTTGTTATATGTATGACAGACACCACGTTATATGTATGATAGACACTTTGTTATATGTATGACAGACACCACGTTATATGTATGATAGACACTTTGTTATATGTATGACAGACACCACGTTATATCTATGATAGACACTTTGTTATATGTATGACAGACACCACGTTATATCTATGATAGACACTTTGTTATATGTATGACAGACACCACGTTATATGTATGATAGACACTTTGTTATATGTATGACAGACACCACGTTATATGTATGACAGACACCACGTTATATGTATGATAGACACCCCGTTATATGTATGACAGACGCCACGTTATATGTATGACAGACACCACGTTATATCTATGATAGACACTTTGTTATATGTATGACAGACACCACGTTATATCTATGATAGACACTTTGTTATATGTATGACAGACACCACGTTATATGTATGATAGACACTTTGTTATATGTATGACAGACACCCCGTTATATGTATGACAGACACCACGTTATATGTATGATAGACACTTTGTTATATGTATGACAGACACCACGTTATATCTATGATAGACACCACGTTATATGTATGACAGACACCACGTTATATGAATGACAGACACCACGTTATATGTATGACAGACACCACGTTATATGTATGACAGACACCACGTTATATGTATGACAGACACCACGTTATATGTATGACAGACACCACGTTATATGTGTGACAGACCCCACGTTATATGTATGACAGACACCACGTTATATGTATGACAGACACCACGTTATATGTATGACAGACACCACGTTATATGTGTGACAGACACCACGCTATATGTATGATAGACACCACGTTATATGTATGACAGACACCACGTTATATGTGTGACAGACACCATGTTATATGTGTGACAGACACCACTTTATATGTATGATAGACACCACGTTATATGTATGACAGACAAAACGTTATATGTATGACAGACACCACGTTATATGTATGATAGACACCACGTTATATGTATGACAGACACCACGTTATATGTATGACAGACAGCACGTTATATGTATGACAGACACCATGCTATATGTATGACAGACATCACGTTATGTGCGTGACAGACACCACGTTATATGTATGACAGACACCACGCTATATGTATGACAGACACCACGTTATATGTATGACAGACACCACGCTATATGTATGACAGACACCACGTTATATGTATGACAGACACCACGTTATATGTATGACAGACATCACGTTATATGTATGACAGACACCACATTATATGTATGGTAGACACCACGTTATATGTATGGCAGACACCACGTTATATGTATGACAGACATCACGTTATATGTATGACAGACATCACGTTATATGTATGGTAGACACCACGTTATATGTATGACAGACACCACGTTATATGTATGACAGACACCACGTTATATGTATGACAGACACCACGTTATATGTATGACAGACACCACGTTATATGTATGACAGACACCACGTTATATGTATGACAGACTCCACGTTATATGTATGACAGACACCACGTTATATGTATGACAGACATCACGTTATATGTATGACAGACACCACGTTATATGTATGACAGACACCACGTTATATGTATGATAGACACCACGTTATATGTATGACAGACACCACGTTATATGTATGACAGACACCACGTTATATGTATGACAGACACCACGTTATATGTATGACAGACACCACGTTATATGTATGACAGACACCACGTTATATGTATGACAGACACCACGTTATATGTATGACAGACACCACGTTATATGTATGACAGACACCACGTTATATGTATGACAGACACCACGTTATATGTATGACAGACACCACGTTATATGTATGACAGACACCACGTTATATGTATGATAGACACCACGTTATATGTATGACAGACACCACGTTATATGTATGATAGACACCACGTTATATGTATGACAGACACCACGTTATATGTATGACAGACACCACGTTATATGTATGACAGACACCACGTTATATGTATGACAGACACCACGTTATATGTATGGCAGACACCACGTTATATGTATGACAGACACCACGTTATATGTATGAAAGACACCACGTTATATGTATGACAGACACCACGTTATATCTATGACAGACACCACGTTATATCTATGACAGACACCACGTTATATGTATGACAGACACCACGTTATATGTATGACAGACACCACGTTATATGTATGGCAGACACCACGTTATATGTATGACAGACACCACGTTATATGTATGGCAGACACCACGTTATATGTATGACAGACACCACGTTATATGTATGATAGACACCACGTTATATGTATGACAGACATCACGTTATATGTATGGATAGACATCACGTTTATATGTTTGACAGACACTCACGTTATATGTATGTAGACACCACGTTATATGTATGACAGACATCACGTTATATTGTATGATAGACATCACGTATATGTATGACAGACAATCACGTTATATGTATGTAAGACACCACGTTATATGTATGACAGACATCACGTTATATGTATTGACAGACACCACGTTATATGTATGACAGACACACGTTGTATGTATGACAGACATCACGTTATATGTATGACAGACACCACGTTATATGTATGACAGTCACCACGTTATATGTATGACAGACACCACGTTATATGTATGACAGACACCACGTTATATGTATGACAGACACCACGTTATATGTATGACAGACACCACGTTATATGTATGACAGACACCACGTTATATGTATGACAGACACCACGTTATATGTATGGTAGACACCACGTTATATGTATGGTAGACACCACGTTATATGTATGACAGACACCACGTTATATGTATGACAGACACCACGTTATATGTATGGTAGACACCACGTTATATGTATGGTAGACACCACGTTATATGTATGACAGACATCACGTTATATGTATGACAGACATCACGTTATATGTATGGTAGACACCACGTTATATGTATGACAGACATCACGTTATATGTATGACAGACACCACGTTATATGTATGACAGACACCACGTTATATGAATGACAGACACCATGCTATATGTATGACAGGCACCATGCTATATGTATGACAGACACCACGTTATATGTATGACAGACACCACGTTATATGTATGACAGTCACCACGTTATATGTATGGTAGACACCACGTTATATGTATGACAGACACCACGTTATATGTATGACAGACACCACGTTATATGTATGACAGACACCACGTTATATGTATGGTAGACACCACGTTATATGTATGACAGACACCACGTTATGTGTATGGTAGACACCACGTTATATGTATGACAGACATCACGTTATATGTATGGTAGACATCACGTTATATGTATGACAGACACCACGTTATATGTATGGTAGACACCATGCTATATGTATGACAGACACCACGTTATATGTATGACAGACAATATGTTATATGTATGACAGACACCACGTTATATGTATGACAGACACCACGTTATATGTATGACAGACACCACGTTATATGAATGACAGACACCACGTTATATGTATGACAGTCACCACGTTATATGTGTGACAGACACCACGTTATATGTGTGACAGACACCACGATATATGTGTGACAGACACCACGTTATATGTATGACAGTCACCACGTTATATGTATGACAGACACCACGTTATATGTATGACAGACACCACGCTATATGTATGACAGACACCACGTTATATGTATGACAGACACCACGTTATATGTATGACAGACACCATGCTATATGTATGACAGACACCACGTTATATGTATGACAGACACCACGTTATATGTATGACAGACACCACGTTATATGTATGACAGACACCATGCTATATGTATGACAGACACCACGTTATATGTATGACAGACACCACGTTATATGTATGACAGACACCACGTTATATGTATGACAGACACCACGTTATATGTATGACAGACATCACGTTATATGTATGACAGACACCATGCTTTATGTATGACAGACACCACGTTATATGTATGACAGTCACCACGTTATATGTATGACAGACACCACGTTATATGTATGACAGACACCACGTTATATGTATGACAGACACCATGCTATATGTATGACAGACACCACGTTATATGTATGACAGACACCATGCTATATGTATGACAGACACCACGTTATATGTATGACAGACACCACGTTATATGTATGACAGACACCACGTTATATGTATGACAGACACCACGTTATATGTATGACAGACACCACGTTATATGTATGACAGACACCACGTTATATGTATGACAGACACCATGCTATATGTATGACAGACACCACGTTATATGTATGACAGACACCACGTTATATGTATGACAGACACCACGTTATATGTATGACAGACACCATGCTATATGTATGACAGACACCATGCTATATGTATGACAGACACCACGTTATATGTATGACAGACACCACGTTATATATATGAAAGACACCACGTTATATGTATGACAGACACCACGTTATATGTATGACAGACACCACGTTATATGTATGACAGACACCACGTTATATGTATGACAGACACCACGTTATATGTGTGACAGACACCACGTTATATGTGTGACAGACACCACGTTATATGTGTGACAGACACCACGTTATATGTGTGACAGACACCACGTTATATGTGTGACAGACACCACGTTATATGTGTGACAGACACCACGTTATATGTGTGACAGACACCACGTTATATGTGTGACAGACACCACGTTATATGTGTGACAGACAATACGTTATATGTATGACAGACACAACGTTATATGTGTGACAGACACCACGTTATATGTGTGACAGACATCACGTTATATGTATGACAGACACCACGTTATATGTGTGACAGACACCACGTTATATGTGTGACAGACACCACGTTATATGTGTGACAGACAATACGTTATATGAATGACAGACACCACGTTATATGAGTGACAGACAATACGTTTTATGTGTGACAGACACCACGTTATATGAGTGACAGACACCACGTTATATGTGTGACAGACAATACGTTATATGTGTGACAGACACCACGTTATATGAGTGACAGACAATACGTTATATGAATGACAGACAATACGTTATATGTGTGACAGACGCCACGTTATATGTGTGACAGACACCACGTTATATGAGTGACAGACACCACGTTATATGTGTGACAGACAATACGTTATATGAGTGACAGACACCACGTTATATGAATGACAGACAATACGTTATATGTGTGACAGACACCACGTTATATGTGTGACAGACATCACGTTATATGTATGACAGACATCACGTTATATGTATGACAGACATCACGTTATATGAATGACAGACATCACGTTATATGTGTGACAGACACCACGTTATATGTGTGACAGACACCACGTTATATGTGTGACAGACATCACGTTATATGTGTGACAGACAATATGTTATATGTATGACAGACACCACGTTATATGTGTGACAGACATCACGTTATATGTATGACAGACACCACGTTATATGAATGACAGACATCACGTTATATGAATGACAGACACCACGTTATATGTGTGACAGACATCACGTTATATGTATGACAGACAATACGTTATATGTATGATAGACTTCACGTTATATGTATGACAGACACCACGTTATATGTATGACAGACACCACGTTATATGTATGACAGACACCACGTTATATGTATGACAGGCACCACGTTATATGTATGACAGACACCACGTTATATGTATGACAGACACCACGTTATATGTATGACAGACACCACGTTATATGTATGACAGACATAACGTTATATGTATGACAGACATCGCGTTATATGTATGACAAACACCACGTTATATGTATGACAGACATCACGTTATATGTATGACAAACACCACGTTATATGTATGACAGACATCACGTTATATGTATGACAGACACCACGTTATATGTATGACAGACACCACGCTATATGTATGACAGTCACCACGTTATATGAATGACAGTCACCACGTTATATGAATGACAGACACCACGTTATATGTATGACAAACACCACGTTATATGTATGACAAACACCACGTTATATGTATGACAAACACCACGTTATATGTATTACAAACACAACGTTATATGTATGACAAACACCACGTTATATGTATGACAGTCACCACGTTATATGAATGACAGTCACCACGTTATATGAATGACAGTCACCACGTTATATGTATGACAGACACCACGTTATATTATGACAGACACCACGTTATATATGTGACAGTCACCACGTTATATGAATGACAGTCACCACGTTATATGTATGACAGACTCCACGTTATATGTATGACAGTCACCACGTTATATGTATGACAGACACCACGTTATATGTATGACAGACACCACGTTATATGTATGACAGACACCACGTTATATGTATGACAGACACCACGTTATATGTATGACAGACACCACGTTATATGTATGACAGACATCACGTTATATGTATGACAGACACCACGTTATATGTATGACAGTCACCACGTTATATGTATGACAGACACCACGTTATATGTATGACAGACACCACGTTATATGTATGACAGACACCACGTTATATGTATGACAGTCACCACGTTATATGTATGACAGACACCACGTTATATGTATGACAGACACCACGTTATATGTATGGTAGACACCACGTTATATGTATGACAGACACCATGCTATATGTATGACAGACACCACGTTATATGAATGACAGACACCACGTTATATGTATGACAGACACCACGTTATATGTATGACAGACACCATGCTATATGTATGACAGACACCATGCTATATGTTTGACAGACACCACGTTATATGTATGACAGACACCACGTTATATGTATGACAGACACCACGTTATATGTATGACAGACACCATGCTATATGTATGACAGACACCACGTTATATGAATGACAGACACCACGTTATATGTATGACAGACACCACGTTATATGTATGACAGACACCATGCTATATGTATGACAGACACCATGCTATATGTATGACAGACACCACGTTATATGTATGACAGACACCACGTTATATGTATGACAGACACCACGTTATATGTATGACAGACACCACGTTATATGTATGACAGACACCACGTTATATGTGTGACAGACACCACGTTATATGTGTGACAGACACCACGTTATATGTGTGACAGACACCACGTTATATGTGTGACAGACACCACGTTATATGTGTGACAGACACCACGTTATATGTGTGACAGACACCACGTTATATGTATGACAGACACCACGTTATATGTGTGACAGACACCACGTTATATGTGTGACAGACACCACGTTATATGTGTGACAGACAATACGTTATATGAATGACAGACACCACGTTATATGAGTGACAGACAATACGTTTTATGTGTGACAGACACCACGTTATATGAGTGACAGACACCACGTTATATGTGTGACAGACAAAACGTTATATGTGTGACAGACACCACGTTATATGAGTGACAGACAATACGTTATATGAATGACAGACAATACGTTATATGTGTGACAGACACCACGTTATATGTATGACAGACACCATGCTATATGTATGACAGACACCACGTTATATGAATGACAGACACCACGTTATATGTATGACAGACACCACGTTATATGTATGACAGACACCATGCTATATGTATGACAGACACCATGCTATATGTTTGACAGACACCACGTTATATGTATGACAGACACCACGTTATATGTATGACAGACACCACGTTATATGTATGACAGACACCATGCTATATGTATGACAGACACCACGTTATATGAATGACAGACACCACGTTATATGTATGACAGACACCACGTTATATGTATGACAGACACCATGCTATATGTATGACAGACACCATGCTATATGTTTGACAGACACCACGTTATATGTATGACAGACACCACGTTATATGTATGACAGACACCACGTTATATGTATGACAGACACCACGTTATATGTATGACAGACACCACGTTATATGTGTGACAGACACCACGTTATATGTGTGACAGACACCACGTTATATGTGTGACAGACACCACGTTATATGTGTGACAGACACCACGTTATATGTGTGACAGACACCACGTTATATGTGTGACAGACACCACGTTATATGTGTGACAGACACCACGTTATATGTGTGACAGACAATACGTTATATGTATGACAGACACCACGTTATATGTGTGACAGACACCACGTTATATGTGTGACAGACATCACGTTATATGTATGACAGACACCACGTTATATGTGTGACAGACACCACGTTATATGTGTGACAGACACCACGTTATATGTGTGACAGACAATACGTTATATGAATGACAGACACCACGTTATATGAGTGACAGACAATACGTTTTATGTGTGACAGACACCACGTTATATGAGTGACAGACACCACGTTATATGTGTGACAGACAAAACGTTATATGTGTGACAGACACCACGTTATATGAGTGACAGACAATACGTTATATGAATGACAGACAATACGTTATATGTGTGACAGACACCACGTTATATGTGTGACAGACACCACGTTATATGTGTGACAGACAATACGTTATATGAATGACAGACACCACGTTATATGAGTGACAGACAATACGTTTTATGTGTGACAGACACCACGTTATATGAGTGACAGACACCACGTTATATGTGTGACAGACAAAACGTTATATGTGTGACAGACACCACGTTATATGAGTGACAGACAATACGTTATATGAATGACAGACAATACGTTATATGTGTGACAGACACCACGTTATATGTGTGACAGACACCACGTTATATGAGTGACAGACACCACGTTATATGTGTGACAGACAATACGTTATATGAGTGACAGACACCACGTTATATGAATGACAGACAATACGTTATATGTGTGACAGACACCACGTTATATGTGTGACAGACATCACGTTATATGTATGACAGACATCACGTTATATGTATGACAGACATCACGTTATATGAATGACAGACATCACGTTATATGTGTGACAGACACCACGTTATATGTGTGACAGACACCACGTTATATGTGTGACAGACACCACGTTATATGTGTGACAGACAATACGTTATATGTATGACAGACACCACGTTATATGTGTGACAGACATCACGTTATATGTATGACAGACACCACGTTATATGAATGACAGACATCACGTTATATGAATGACAGACACCACGTTATATGTGTGACAGACATCACGTTATATGTATGACAGACAATACGTTATATGTATGATAGACTTCACGTTATATGTATGACAGACACCACGTTATATGTATGACAGACACCACGTTATATGTATGACAGACACCACGTTATATGTATGACAGACACCACGTTATATGTATGACAGACACCACGTTATATGTATGACAGACACCACGTTATATGTATGACAGACACCACGTTATATGTATGACAGACACCACGTTATATGTATGACAGACATCACGTTATATGTATGACAGACATCGCGTTATATGTATGACAAACACCACGTAATATGTATGACAGACATCACGTTATATGTATGACAGACACCACGTTATATGTATGACAGACACCACGCTATATGTATGACAGTCACCACGTTATATGAATGACAGTCACCACGTTATATGTATGACAGACACCACGTTATATGTATGACAGTCACCACGTTATATGTATGACAGACACCACGTTATATGTATGACAGACACCACGTTATATGTATGACAGACACCACGTTATGTGTATGACAGTCACCACGTTATATGTATGACAGACACCACGTTATATGTATGACAGACACCACGTTATATGTATGACAAACACCACGTTATATGTATGACAAACACCACGTTATATGTATGACAAACACCACGTTATATGTATGACAGTCACCACGTTATATGAATGACAGTCACCACGTTATATGAATGGCAGTCACCACGTTATATGCATGACAGACACCACGTTATATGTATGACAGACACCACGTTATATATGTGACAGTCACCACGTTATATGAATGACAGTCACCACGTTATATGTATGACAGACTCCACGTTATATGTATGACAGTCACCACGTTATATGTATGACAGACACCACGTTATATGTATGACAGACACCACGTTATATGTATGACAGACACCACGTTATATGTATGACAGTCACCACGTTATATGTATGACAGACACCACGTTATATGTATGACAGACACCACGTTATATGTATGACAGACACCACGTTATGTGTATGACAGTCACCACGTTATATGTATGACAGACACCACGTTATATGTATGACAGACACCACGTTATATGTATGACAGACACCACGTTATATGTATGACAGACACCACGTTATATGTATGACAGACACCACGTTATATGTATGACAGTCACCACGTTATATGTACGACAGTCACCACGTTATATGTATGACAAACACCACGTTATATGTATGACAGACACCACGTTATATGTATGACAGACACCACGTTATATGTATGACAGACACCACGTTATATATGTGACAGTCACCACGTTATATGAATGACAGTCACCACGTTATATGTATGACAGACACCACGTTATATGTATGACAGACACCACGTTATATATGTGACAGTCACCACGTTATATGAATGACAGTCACCACGTTATATGAATGACAGACACCACGTTATATGTATGACAGACACCACGTTAGATGTGTGACATACACCACGTTATGTGTGTGGCAGATATCGCGTTATAGTTCTGTATGTATAGAATAAACAATTAAAATATGCACAAGCCACATGTATAGAATAAACAATTAAACTATGCACAAACCATATGTATAGAGTAAACTAATGGGACCCTACCTCGCACGTACGGACAGTAAAAAGTTGTCCACAGACGAAACGGTTTGCCGTTTGGAAGGTCGATCATCCAGTTTTGGACTTCTGTTTTACAACAAAGTTTCATGAGCGTTATGTTTCCTGTGATTGTGATGTCCCCAATGCTGCCATTGTATTGCACAGGAAGCGAGTTTGTAAACGCAAAAGAGAAATCTGTGAAAACTGAAAGCATAAACAATTAACATGCAAGTATATGGTCTCATCGACACCCTAACAGTAGACACGGAGACATGATAGAATACGAATGTACTGATGCATTGGCACCTTGCCGTCTTGACAGACCATAGTTTGTTACATTGTCTTCAAAAAAGGCATAATAACTACAATCCCTGGCGGTAGCGAGTCTGACTGATCAGACCATTTTACACTGTAAATGCTCATCCACAATTGATGCATGTGAACACATAGTCATTTTCACCATCACGCACCATCTTGCGTCTCACACACTCACTGTGTGCTTTATCTGCAATGATGTTCTCCTTTGCCTTTATTCCAATTATGATATTTGATCTCCATGCACCACGTTCAGTGGCGACTTTCTCCCAATGTGAATTATCAATGCATACTAGAGGCCGACCCTGAGATCTCTTACCCATCTGTAATTCACCAACAGAAACTACCTATGTATTTGAAACTCCTTTTGTAAAACAAAAGAGCGGCATAAGGTCATATGGAAAATTCAAAGATATGGCCATTGGCATCAGCTGGTCTTCATCATCACACGGAGATAACATTTGAATCAAACATCATTAACTCGAAGTTACCACAGTGCTGATTGTGATACTGTTCATTCTATATAGGTTACACGGGTTAGACTGAGATCAAAGAGAATCTACACAACTAAACACAAATCTAGCACCGGGATTAATGTTATCAACACCCACGATCCTGATAAGTGCTTTGAGTTCCAACAGCAACTAGAAGACATTTTCACAGATACATAAATCAGACAATTGTACAGCAAGTGAAACGTGGGGTAAACTTAAGGAAACTCTTTATAAAACAGCGGTATGGGTTTATGGCACTGTGGATCATAAGAGGCTTGATTGGTTTCCGACAAACAGCCAGAAACTGCAACCAATGACTGATAAAAAGAAGATTGCTCTCTGAATAAATAAAGAAAAGAAAACAACTCGAAACACTCTCAGTGACCTGAAGCAAGCTAGGAAGGATGAGGAAAAGGCTGTCAGGCAGTGTGCTAATGACTATTTGATCAAGTTATGCGATTACATTCAAAGTACATTGCATTTTGCTGTCTTAACAGACGATAGTTTGTTACATTGTGTCCTATCCATCTAAGTCTACGAAGACTGAGCATGGAATAAACCGTCACACAACCAGGTCTTTCCAATACTTCTGTATTTGTGATTTTGTCTTGCCATTTAATACCAAGAATTCTTCGCAGACACGCATATGAAAGCTGTTTAAAAGTTTCTCTTGGTGTGAGGAAGTTGATCAGGCTTCATTGCCATAAAGAAGGGAAATAAGGATATAGCCTTGATAGACATAAATTTTGTTTTGGCAGTAACCTTCCTTTTATCACAGACTTTTTTTAAAAACCTGTTCCTTGTTGTTGCTGCCTCGCCAATCCGGATGTTGATTTCCTGATCTAGGGATAATTTGCTATTTACCACTGATCCTAGATATATAAAATGGTCTACTATCTCCAGTTCGGCGTCGTCAATAAAGATTGATGGTACCCCATGAGCACCTTGTGACATAATCTGTGTCTTCTTTTTGCTAATTGTTAACCGAAATTCGGAATAAGCATTGGAGAATGCAGATAGTAGACATTGTAATTCTTCCTCAGAGTGGGTCGTAACTACAGCATCATCTGCAAAAAGCAATTCTCTGATCAGTACCCTCCTAATTTTGGTCTTGGCCTTCAATCTCTGAGCATTATAGAGGCCGCCATCTGAGCGTGAGTGAATGTATATACCGTCATCCTGATCACAACAGTCATATTTCAGTAGAAGTGAAAAGTATATTCCAAAGAGGGTGGGAGCTAGTACACAACCTTGCTTAACTCCACTCTTGATTTCAAACTCTTCTGAAATTGCACCCTCAAACTTGATTACACCCTTCGTGCCTGTGTGGAACGATTCCACAATGGACAGAAAAGTTGGCTGGCAGCCGATTTTCTTTAGTGCCTTGAACAGACCCTCACGACTGACCAAATCAAATGCATTTGTGAGGTCGATGAAGGCAATAAACAGTGGTTGATTCTGGTCACGGCATTTTTCTTGCATTTGTCGCAATGAGAATATCATAGCAATGGTAGACCGGTTCTGTCGAAAGCCACACTGTGATTCGGGATAGACTTGATCTCCTAGGACTTGAAGTCTGCGCAGAACAATTCTGGCAAATACCTTCCCAGCAATATACAGAATTGAGATACCCCTATTGGTGTTACAGTCACTCCGAACCCCTTTGTTTTTTAACAGTGTTTTGATGCTTGAATCTATGAAATCCTGTGGGACGTGTTCTTCTCGCCAGCATAGCTCTACTAGCTGGTGGATCTGTAGAGTGAGTGTGTCTTGCCCACTCCTGATAACCTCTATTGGAATCCCATCATTACCTGGCGCCTTGCCAGACGATAGTTCATTAATAGTATATGTAATCTCTGTTACGGTGGGAAGTGTGTCCAGGTGGTCAACCAATCCAATCCAATTTGTTGGTACAAGTTTTAGACTTGGCTATGTAGGGGTGTTTATGGTGTAGCTTATAGTTTGTCTTTCATACTTTGGACTGCTTGTTGTCAGCTTTCCGGCTTCTGATGGGTTGATTGCATTCATTACTTTCTTGATGAGGTTTTTCATGTCTGGGCAGAGTTGTGCACTTGTTGAGGCCTGGAGTAATTGGGTACCCACCCCGTCATATGGTGCTGTTTCCTACAGGGAGCTTTACGAGTTGTCGTCTCTCCTCGTGTTCCTCCTATTACCCCGTCGTGAGTTGCCTTCGAATCTTCTCGGTGTTCGCCAGTCGGATCTTGGCGGTGAGCGATATCGTCCTTCCTCTTTCCTCTGTTGCTTCTTCTTCTGTATGTGTTCTTGCATCTTCTGGTTCGAGTAAGGCTGCCTGGGTACTGATATGTGTTACTATCTCTTGTAGAGTATATGATGTCCTTTCTTTCATATCTTGTATTGTTGATAGCTGTTCTTCATTCTCAGTCTTTATAGCAGCCATCCGAGGGACATCCTGCTCATTCTTCAGCTGGATTTGCTTCAGTTCATCCAGTAATTCCATTTGTGCTCTTTCTTCTTGTATCTGCTTGAGAGTTTCTTCCGTATTTTCTCTTTCGTCTTGAATTTTTGATAGAGTTTCTTCTGTCTCTGTCTTGATTGCAGCCATCCGAGTGACATCCAGCTCTATCTTCTGCTGGACTGTCTTTAGTTCATACAGGATGCGCTGAACGGCCGTTCAGCAGTGTTTCTTGCGTTTTGTCTTTTTCTTCCTCCATGTTTTTGAACTATGTTCTCAGGTACTTCAGTTGGCCTTCCAGTTGTGCTTTGTCACTTTTGATGAGTCGATTGGTGGCCTCGTACTGCCTCGTAGCCTCTTTATATGGCAGGTTAGTCTTGATGGCGATCTTCATAGCCTCCTTGCTGTCTTCGTGGCAGGAGCAGCCGAGGTACCTGGCGCCGTGGTTGCCGAGGCAGTTGGCGCACTTTCTGTTAGTGTTAGGCCTCCTGAAGTCCTTGTCGATCTTTGCGTGCTGGCACTGACTGTATGGATGAGGTCCAGAGTGGTCAACAGTTGGTAGAGCCTCTATACCGTTGAGGGCATCATCCGCTAGTTTGGTCTCGCTTGAGCACAGCTCCATATAGTGCTCTACCCATCTATCCATCTGCTGTTTCTTATCAGTTATGGTTTCTCCAGTCAAGGTTTTTAGTGGTGCACTTCTTTTGATTATTGGACCAAGTGCCTTCGTTATCCCTTCATACATTGCTTCTGTTATCTCTTTTATCACTTGTATTTTGTAATTGTGTAACAGTGTCAGGTCTTTGTCAGATATGACTGAGCTACCGTGAGACAGTAGACGGTACTACCTGCTTTCTGATACCGCCGAATGTTGGGCAGCGCTTACCAAACCCGACACCCTACATTGTGCCAACGGCTTCGGACGGAAGAGCGCAATTGGGAAAGTACAAGCCTTATCCTGGTGCGAGGAAGTGCAACCTAAAGACTAATACAAAGAAAACTAGAAACCTCAAGCCGTAGCTTGAGGTTCATGGGTCTTATGTTCCAGGTTGTAAGCCGTAGCTTGAGGTTCATGGGTCTTATGTTCCAGGTTGTAAGCCGTAGCTTGAGGTTTCTAGTTTTCTTTGTATTAGTCTCTAGGTTACATTTACTCGCTCCAGGATAAGACTTGTACCCTCCCAATCGCACTCCTCCGTCCGAAGCTGTTGGCACAATGTGGGGTGTCAGGTTTGGTAAGCGCCGCCCAACATTCGGCACGAACAGAAAGCAGGCAGTACAAGTCTACTTTCTTACGGTAGCTCAGTCATATCTGACTAAGACCTGACAAGTACTGATAACTGGCAGTATAAATCCCACTTTGGCACAACGCCAGGAAGCAGAGTGGGGGGAGGGGGGATAAAAACAATGAATTCTCGTTGTAAAAGTTAGTTACATATCCTTTACAGGACATCGCCATCAATCTCAACATTTTTGGACTGTTTGTGAATTCTTGGCAATTTTACTTCCAATAATTTGTATTTGCTTTCTGAACCACCAGCACTCATACCTTGTATGAAATCCGAGCACGGTAGTCTGCTGTCAAATCTCCAGTAGCTGTGTCTCGAACACGGTATGCGGAATTACGAAATGCGTCCATAACATTTTCACCACAGAGTCATTTAGTAAACGGGTGCACAATTTGTTGCAAGACCTATGTTCCTGATTATCCTCGGGTGCATAATTTGTTGTGCGGGGTATGTTCCTTACCCTCGGGTTCATACCGCATGTGAAGTGAACTGATGGGTGCTACTTTAACTGACATACTCAACACACAAAGCGACTGTTCTTTTCCCTGACGTAAATTACAAGTATTTTTGAAGTCGGGGTGGTTTCACCTAATACAGGGATACTGGTAATAGGTAAAGCTAATCCACTCGCAAAAATTAGTTCAGCCCACGACAAGTAGTTGCATGTGTATGGACTACGCTTCAGTTCAAAACGAACAAACAAGATAATAAGAATAATTGTGTTCGAATGTGCAGCATTTATTATCCCCACGCTAATCGTAGATTCACAATAAATTATGACAGTCTGCCCAAAATTGGATGGAAGCACTTAATCGTCCAAGTCTCTGCAGATACGAGCAATCGGCAAATTTCGTTTAAAACAATGTGCGAAGCGTCTATGCCTTGTGAACTGTATTGCGGCAAGTTTACTAATGTCCAGAGATGGCCCAACTCGGAATGTGATGGCCTGTCGATTTCCTAGGGCTCCATATCATACAAAACCAGCCCGATAGTTAGCCCATATGTGAAGAAACTATTGCCTCTGTACAGCAAATGAAACTGTATTTATCAATTCCAGTGTGAGCGCCAAGCAAAGTTACACAGATACAACGGAAAGGCTATTCGTAAATCAATTAACCGAATTCACACCAATAAAAGACAGTTCAACAGTCTTTCGTAAACTCTCTACAGTCAACAGGACAGAAAAGACCAGCTCAGCCATCTCTCAACACGTGCTTAATTGATGTCATAAAGTTAACAAGGCGAAAGGGCTTCTGATGATGAGACGGGGTATCACCTCCTACGAGTGTTTCAGTCTCCTGATCCTTGTACAGTCTAAGATGGTGACTTAGCCGGGTCAAGACTCACAAGCGTCTTTCTCGTGGTGTACACCCGAATAAAGACATGTGTAGACCATTGATTGCAACAGCAAACTAACTGGCCGCCATGTGCCCTTCTCCGACAACCACCCTGTCCTCAGGTAGGTCATCTCCAGCATCCACCCAATCGCCACCCGATTCCATCCCACGGCACTTTTGACAGGATCGGAGGACAACTGTGCTTCTCTTCCCCGGTCGCCTGGCCCCTATCGTCGCCTATGCATGTGTGGTTGGTGGTACCAGGCAATGAACGCATTTCGTGCCGCAATGGATTGTAGGCATCCCGTTTCATACCATAAAGCAACCTCATTTTTGCAAGTACCTGGGGATGCCAGTTTCTCATCTGGGCTACTGCCATTATGTTCATGGGATTGGGTCTTTCTTCCCGTCATCCTTATTTTTGCCGTGGAAATCAACCCTCCCATGAACTCTGACTCTACTATCACTGACTGCTGTCACTGACTGCTGTCACTGCTTGCCTACGCTGGTGGTACTGGATATCTTCCATGATAGATCAGTTCTACGTCACACTCCAATGTCTGAATATCTTCCATGGTAGGTCAGTTCTACGTCAAACTCCAATGTCTGAATATCTTCCATGGTAGGTCAGTTCTACGTCAAACTCCAATGTCTGAATATCTTCCATGGTAGGTCAGTTCTACGTCAAACTCCAATGTCTGAATATCTTCCATGGTAGGTCAGTTCTACGTCAAACTCCAATGTCTGAATATCTTCCATGGTAGGTCAGTTCTACGTCAAACTCCAATGTCTGAATATCTTCCATGGTAGGTCAGTTCTACGTCAAACTCCAATGTCTGAATATCTTCCATTTAAGTCAGTTCTACGTCAAACTCCAATGTCTGAATATCTTCCATTTAAGTCAGTTCTACGTCAAACTCCAATGTCTGAATATCTTCCATTTAGGTCAGTTCTACGTCAAACTCCAATGTCTGAATATCTTCCATTGGAGGTCAGTTCTACGTCAAACTCCAATGTCTGAATATCTTCCATTGGAGGTCAGTTCTACGTCAAACTCCAATGTCTGAATATCTTCCATGGTAGGTCAGTTCTACGTCAAACTCCAATGTCTGAATATCTTCCATGGTAGGTCAGTTCTACGTCAAACTCCAATGTCTGAATATCTTCCATTGGAGGTCAGTTCTACGTCAAACTCCAATGTCTGAATATCTTCCATGGTAGGTCAGTTCTACGTCAAACTCCAATGTCTGAATATCTTCCATTTAGGTTAGGTCTACGTCAAACTCCAATGTCTGAATATCTTCCATTGGAGGTCAGTTCTACGTCAAACTCCAATGTCTGAATATCTTCCATTGGAGGTCAGTTCTACGTCAAACTCCAATGTCTGAATATCTTCCATTTAGGTCAGTTCTACGTCAAACTCCAATGTCTGAATATCTTCCATGGTAGGTCAGTTCTACGTCAAACACCAATGTCTGAATATCTTCCATTTAGGTCAGGTCTACGTCAAACTCCAATGTCTGAATATCTTCCATTTAGGTCAGGTCTACGTCAAACTCCAATGTCTGAATATTTTCCATTTAGGTCAGGTCTACGTCAAACTCCAATGTCTGAATATCTTCCATTTAGGTCAGGTCTACGTCAAACTCCAATGTCTGAATATCTTCCATTGGAGGTCAGGTCTACTATGTCAGTTAACTTTATCTCCTGCTCTCTTCCTAGCGTTGAAGCATAAATTGGGGAATCCTTCGAGGCCACTAAGACAGTTCATACATAAACAGAGTGCAGTGGCTAGTGTGTCTAATTGGTCATGTGTCGAAGTACATTTGTTCCTGCAGCTAGACGCCGTCGTCATTTGGAGGTGACAGGTTCGAATCCCGGTCGGTAACTATAGCTTCCAAATATTATGTTGTCTAGTGCGTCCTCTAGTCTCTATTTCTTTCTTCTCCTTCTGTGAACGCCAAACAATATTATGTGTGTTTATTTATGAACTAGCTTTGAAGAAATTCATAGACTTGACCGTAGCTCATGTTTTCTAATTAGCCTGCAGTCTAGCCACAATCAATTTGACTGCCACTTTACTGAGCACCTTATGGTGGCGCCATGTGGCTCGCCTTTGTCCAAAGTCAACCTTATACGTGGATATTACGTGCTCGAGACAATGTTTCTATTGAAGACACTGCAAAGCCAGACTGACCCCGTGTTCTCAGGTTAACGGCTATTTCTAGGACATTTGGTCACCAAGGCGCCATGTGGCGTATGTCCTTCCACGTAAGGTACCTTTTGCAAGGCCCCAACGCCCAATGTTGAGACTGCTGCACACCTCTAAGCACACTCCTACCATCTTCCCTTCACGAATTTTGTGAAACATCATGCCATTGCGTTCCCTGGCCGATGCCTTTCACAGCTACAGAGCTCTATCCTGGCTCTTCGTGGCTTAGAGGTTATGACTTTTCTCCGTAATCTCGTACACTCTCGTCGGTAACGTGATGACGGTGAGAATCAGCAGTGGTTCGAATCGCATCGGTAACTTACGGGGTATGTGAGTCGGCCGCTCAGAAAGCAATGGCAAACTACTGAGCGTAATCTTGCCAAGAGATCAACATACAGCTGAAAGATGCTGGTGTTGACAGCGATGTCCTGTAAAGGATATGCACCCCACACAAAAAAAATAAATATATAGCATCTTCAGGCCTCCCGTGTTGTCAAAAATGTGCTTCATAAGAGATGTTGAATGAAAGAAAGTATGAGAGGAAATAGAGAAGAAGGGCAGAATGTCAGACGGGCCTGCGTGGCCAATTCTAAACCCTTTGAAAATAAAGAATTTCGTTCGTTCGTTCGTTCGTTCGTTCGTGGTCCTGGTTATGTTTTTCTAACCTAGTGTATTTTCTACGGGCTTGAATTGCCAGGAAGGGGGTAATTTCCTGACGAGTACTTTCCCTTGGCCAGTTTTTTTCTGATAGGCGGAACTTGATATTTTTACTGTGTGCATGGGTGGGGGGGGGGGGGGGGGTGCCACAGTACATCCCCGAGACGTGGACCACTGCCACAGTACAACCTAGAGAGGGGGGATGCGTGGTCTCGAGGTATGGTGTCCGCCTCGAGTGCTGGAGGTCCCGGGTTCAAGCCCCGGTGAGGACCGGGATTTTTTCACGTGGACTTCTAGTAATAAAATTTCCCCTGGTCTCTGGGTAGTGAGATCGGACGCCCGTGTGTATTGTTGCGCACGTAAAAAATCCCTTGGCAGTTGGAAATCGACAAAGAGTAGCCTAACGGCGCTGCCCGGGCAAAATTTCGAGTTAAAAATCTACTCAAAGTATTTCAGGATCCTCGCCGGTGCTACGGAGTTCGTGCACTGAGTTGAGTTTCTCCAGACTCAGGTTTGAGTTAGGAGGAGAACGGAGCACTTATGGGTTACACCCAGTGCCGTGATGTGGATCCATCGACTAAACTAAACTAAACTAAACTAAACCTAAAGACGATCAGCATGAATATTTTCAGCTCTTTTGGGTTGTCCACAGCAGAGCTTTTCTGGTGAAATGTCCACCTTGATAGCGATGTCGCTCATTCTGTGGATTGCTGATTGTATGTTTGTTTCATGAACCAGGCAGGCAGGCAGGCAGGCAGGTAGGCAGGCAGGCAATCAGGCAGACAGACAGACAGACAGACAGACAATTGGTCAGGCATATAGACAGACAGGCAGACAGACAGAAAGGCAGACCGACAGGCAGACATATAGTTGACAGACATATAGTAGATAGATAGGTGGGTTGGTAGACAGATGGGTAGGTAGGAGGGTGGGTAGATAGTTAAACAGGTGTTTAGGTAGGTGGGTGGGTAGGTAAACAGGTGGGTAGGTAAACAGGTGGGGTAGGTACACAGGTGGGTAGGTAAACAGGTGGGTAGGTAAACAGGTGGGTAGGTAGGTGGGTGGGTGGATTGGTGGGTGGGTAGATTGGGGGCTAGGTAGGTGGGTAGGTAGATAGGTGGGTAGTAAACAGGTGTGTAGGTAGGTGGGTGGGTAGGTAAACAGGTGGGTAAGTAACAGGTTTGTAGGTAAACAGGTGGGTAGGTAGGTGGTTAGATATATGGGTAGGTGTCTAGTTAAGTATGAACATAATGATAGTAAAGAAATCTAACTCACCTCCACCGCAAGAGTACGACTTGGGCTTGAGGAAGCAAAAATTGCCGCCAAACGGCCAGTTGTAGGGGTCGCTGCTGACTGCCGAAGTGACCGAACACAGTGGCATGTACCTGGTGTTGCCTTGAGAGGGGAAGGGCACTGGGCTAGTGTCATCTCCCTTATCAGATCCACTGATCGTGATCCACCCAGGTGAAAGCATTCCGTCCGGACAACTGAAGTCCGTGCCTCCTGCCGCCACGGTGGCCCATGACGGCCAGGTGGTCAAGGTGCTTGCTGTGGATGTGATGGTATACGATGTGAGCATTCAGACAGTTATTGTTACCTTCGTTGTTGTGTCACAATGTTATAACAGACACCTCGTGCCTTCCTCACAAGGGAGTCATCATCATCGCCAACTTCATCATCTTCATTGTCATAATCATCAACGTTTTCTTTTATTTCTCCTCCTCCTCCTCCTCCTCCTCCTCCTCCTCCTCCTCCTCCTCCTCCTCCTTCTTCTTCTTCTTTTTGTAAAAGCATTTGACTGTGCATAATGCAGCCGCCATGAATGCCAACACAAAAGTCGTCCACAAGAAAAAAAAAACAGTTCATCGTCGATGGAAGCGGCAGTCACTAGAAAACCAGCAGCCACACATTTCTGCATATAGCAATCCAGTCAGTTCTGCGACAAAGTCGTCCGCCATTACTGCCGAACACGCTATAAACAAATGCGGACAGATGTGTAAGCATTTTACACGAAACTCACAGTTCACAGTGTCGCGCCACCCACTCAACTCAGGTAGCAGGGCGACGGAACCATACGCTTCCAGTCCAACATGAGGAAAATGCGAATGCAAACGGTAGCCACAAGCAAAGACACACCAGAAGCCTTAGCCGTTTAAATGTCTATCCTCCATGTTGGGGACCGGAAGTCCCTGATGTTCTTTAAGACACTGCCCAGTATCTTTGGTAGAAGTTGATGCTTACAGCTGCATCAGTCTGGCTACATTTCTTTGGTAGTCAGTTTGGCTACATATCTTTTGTCGTCAGTTTTGCTACATCTCTTTGGTCGCCAATTTGGCTACACATCTTTAATAGTTCTTTGCAGCAGAAAAGATGTTTCCGCCATGTTCAATCTTCGACTTATCGATTTGGTTACAGTTGAAACCCTTATGGTGTGTCTCGTGCTTCTTCTTTCGTAGACAGAGATACATATTTTCGCTTCCTTGAAACTGTCCGAATGGCTGTAATTGTGTTTCTTTTGGTGTCGTTTCGCATGTCTGAACAGAGTTGCACACTTGTAAGGCCTGGCGTAATTGTGTACCTGCCATGTCTCATGGTGTATTTCCCTTCAGGGATGATTACCAGCCGGTCTCTCTGGCCTAGGGGTTACACCACTTTCTCCGTAATCCCGTTTATCACGCAGAATCTCGTAGCGGGCGAGAACTGGGAACGGTTCGTCCCCCGCTGGTGACTTGCGGGATAATTGAGCCGGCCGCTCAGAAAGCAATGGCAAACTACTGAGCGGTAATCTTGCCAAGAAATCAACAGACAGCTGAAAGATGCTGCTGTTGACAGCGATGTCCTGTAAAAAGGATATGCGAATTAAAATCGATGATTACCAGTGGTCACACACCTCCCGGCAGAAAGGACAGTGTTAAAGTTCTCAAGTAGACAGACGGGTAGATCCCTGAAACAGAAAGGACAGTTTTAAAGTTCTCGGGCTAGACAGGTGGGTAGTTCCCTGCCGCAGAAAGGACAGTTTTAAATTTCTCGGGTAGACAGACGGGTAGATTTAGAGAGCCGCAGAAAGGACAGTTTTAAAGTTCTCGGGTGGACAGACGGGTAGATCCCTGCCGCAGAAAGGACAGTTTTAAAGTTCTCGGATGGACAGATGGGTAGTTACCGCTAGCAATTTCCATGTGATAACACTCAGTCGTAAGATGTTAGTGCTCAGTATCTGTCAGTGTCCTGCTGGCGGTCTGGAGTCAGCTGGTGCACGCGATTGTCCCTACTGGGCGAGACTGCTTTTATCGAGCACCTGTGTATACTGGTTATCTGTAACTGTACACTGATAAATAATAGGTGACAAGTGGATGATGGACACACATACACAAGGAGAGAGAGAGAGAGAGAGAGAGAGAGAGAGAGAGAGAGAGAGAGAGAGAGAGAGAGAGAGAGAGAAATGACAGAGAGAGTGACAGGTGGATAAAGGACAGAGAGAATGACAGGTGAAGAAAGGACAGATATAGTGACAGGTGAAGAAAGGACAGATATAGTGACAGGTGAAGAAAGGACAGAGAAAGTGACAGGTAGAGAAAGGACAGAGAGAATGACAGGTGAAGAAAGGCCAGAGAAAGTGACAGGTAGAGAAAGGACAGAGAGAATGACAGGTGAAGAAAGGACAGAGAGAATGACAGGTAGAGAGAGGACAGAGAGAATGACAGGTGAAGAAAGGACAGATATAGTGACAGGTGAAGAAAGGACAGATATAGTGACAGGTGAAGAAAGGACAGAGAAAGTGACAGGTAGAGAAAGGACACATACAGTGTGACAGATAGTTTAAGAACATCGCGACATGTCAGACCGAATCAAGGACAGACATAACTTACGTCCGCTGATGAATGCCTTGCAATTGGTGGTCGGGTCCAGGCGGTACGGACATATGCACTGGCAGGTGCCTTTAAACGGTGCGTAGTACCCCGGGTAGCAGTCGGTGCTGGAGTTGCCGCAGGCGAAGGCTGGGGGTGGAGACAACTGGCGTCAGTCAGGCAGGTCAGGAACCACTGCGACAGGTGAGTAGGACAAGACACACACACACACTCACACTCACACACACACACGCACGCACGCACGCACACACACACATACTCACACACACGCACTCACATACACGCACGCACGCACCCACGCATGCACACACACACGCACACACACACACACACACACACGAACGCAAGCACACGCACACACAAGCACACACGGACATACCAGAATATTGTTAGACAGGAAAATGAGACATAAGAGATAGATACAGCGATACACCAACAGACAGACAGACAGACAGACAGACAGACAGACAGACAGACAGACAGACTGTTAGGCAGGCAGGCAGGTATACAGACAGACAGTACAACATCTCCAATGTCAGTATTTACATAACTCCAATGTCAGTATTTTACACATCTCCTATGTCAGTATTTTACGTAACTCCAGTGTCAGTATTTTATATATATATTTCCAATGTCAGTATTTTATATATATATCTCCAATGTTAGTATTTTACATAACTCCAATGTCAGTATTTTACATAACTTCAATGTCAGTATTTTACATAACTCCAATGTCAGTATTTTACATAACTTCAATGTCAGTATTTTACATAACTCCAATGCCAGTATTTTACATAACTTCAATGTCAGTATCTTACATAACTTCAATGTCAGTATTTTACATATAGCCATTGTCAGTATTTTATATATCTCTCCAATGTCAGTATTTTACATAACTCCAATGTCAGTATTTTATATATATCTCCAATGTTAGTATTTTATATAACTCCAATGTCAGTATTTTATATATATATCTCCAATGTCAGTATTTTATATATATATCTCCAATGTTAGTATTTCACATACCTCCAATGTCAGTATTTTACATAACTATAATGTCAGTATTTTACTTAACTCCGATGTCAGTATTTTACATACCTATAATGTCAGTATTTTACTTAACTCCGATGTCAGTATTTTTCATACCTCTAGTGTCAGTAATTTACATCTCTTCACTGTCAGTATTCTATATTTGTTTATTTTCAGTAGTTTATATTTATTCAACATCAGTATATTATGTGTTGGATGTCAGGTCTTAGTCAGATATGACTGAGCTACCGCATGACAGTAGACGGTACTACCTGCTTTCTGTTAGCGCCGAACGTTCGGCGGCGCTTACCAAACCCGACACCCCACATTGTGCCAACTGCTTCGGGCGGAAGAGCGCAATTGGGTGGGTACAATCCTTACCCTGGTGCGAGGAAATGCAACCTAAAGACAAGATGTCATGGCTGGGCAGACCAGGCCCTAAGCCTTGGTTGGCAGCTGGTCTAGGATCAAAGCTCCGACAGGCGGACAGTTAGAGCATTGCTTTGCTGATCCGGCAGATTCTGCAGCTTGTCTTGTTCCAGTTGTATAGTTGTTACCTTTCCTCTGGAGTGAACTAGGCAGGCCGAGAGAGGGATCATGCTGCCAGGGCAACACATGATCTCTATATTTTAGCCCAAGCTTTATGCTATGGAGAGGCAATAACTCCATCCCTGGTCTTAACCGACCTCGGTAACTGTTACTTAACAGTAACTGTCAATTGGCGTAGACATGGGACGCCATGCGTTGCCTCTGACGGTGAGAGACACCTACAGGTGTCACTGATCAGCTACCGCCCGCCTCAAGCTGGGCAGCCCCCGGACAATTGGGTGCTGATCCGCCACAATCTGCCTGGTTCAATGGGTGCTTGGGGCTAGGAAAATATCTGAATCGCAGACTGTAAACCAATGCGCCAGGTACTAATCAAAAGAAAAATAGAAACCTAAAGCTACGGCTTGCAACCTTGAACGTGAGAACCATGTGTCCAGGATTTTCCACTGAATTGACCAATTAATGACGATGTAAGAAAAACGGCTGTGATTGATGCCGAACTGAATCGTCTTAACATTGATATTCCTGTCCTGCAGGAGACTCGCCTCGCTGAGGAAGGGTCACTCAGGGAAAACAATTACGCCTTTTTGGAAAGGTAGAGGGCAGGCAGAAAAAAAGGCAACGCGGTGTGGGCTTTGCAGTGAAGAATTCGCTAATGTGAATGATTGAAATTCCAGCAGGAGGTAATCAAAGACTATTATCCCTGCGCTTAATAATATATTGTGGTTTTGCCACCATTATTACTGCATATGAACGAAAAATCGATTTCTCTGATAATGTGAAGGATTCGTTCTATGAGGAGTTAGACTCCGTGATCAAGGCAGTTCCAAAATCTGACTACATTTATGTACTCGGTGATTTCAATGCTCGTGTGGACAAGGACTCGAGTTCATGGCCAGTGTGACTTGGAAAATACAACATCGGTCGCATGAATGAAATGGGCAAAGGCTGCTGGAACATTGCACCAGAAATGACCTATGTATTACAAACTCCTTTTTTAAAATAAAAGAACTGCATAAGGTCAATGGAAACTCCATGATCCGGCCATTGGCACCAGCTGGACTTCATCATCACACGGAGACAACATCTGAACCGTACATCATTGACTCGAAGTTACCACAGTGCTGACTGTGATACGGATCATTCTTTGGTTGTTGCAAGAGTTAGACTGAGACCAAAGAGAATCTACATAGCTAAACACAAATCTAGCCCCAGGATTAATATTATTAACACTTATGATCCTGAAAAGTGCTTTCAGTTTCAACAGCAACTTGAAGACTCTTTCACTGATACATCAGAAAATTGTACAGTAAGTGAAATGTGGGGTCAACTTAAGGAAACTCTTTATACAACAGCGGTAGGGGTTTAGGGCACTGTGGATCATAAGAGGCAGGACTGGTTTACGGCAAACAGCCAGACTATGCAGCCCTTGATTGATAAGAAGAAGATAGCTCTCTTAAGAAACAAGGAAAGAAGAACGCGTAACACTCTGAGTGAGCTGAAGCAAGCTAGGAAGGATGTGCAAAAGGCTGCCAGGCAGTGTACAAATGACTATTGGATCAAGGTATGTGAGTCCATTCAAATCGCAAGTGATAAGGCAAACATCAGAAGCATGTATGAAGGAATTAAGGAAGCCTGTGGTCCAATGATCAAAAGAAGTGCACCATTGAAAACCTTGACTGGAGAAATCATCACTGATAAGAAACAGCAGATGGATAGATGGGTAGAGCACTATTTGGAGCTTTACTCAAGTGAGACCAAACTAGCGGATGATGCCCTCAACGCCATAGAGGCTCTATCCAACTCTTGACCACCTGGACACACTTCCCACCATAACAGAAGTTAAGTGTGCTATAAATGAACTTGCATCTGGCAAGGCTCCAGGTAAGGATGGGATTCCAATAGAGGTTATCAGGAGTGGGCAAGACACACTCACTATACAGATCCACCAGCTAATAGAGCTATGCTGGCGAGAAGGACAAGTCCCACAGGATTTCAAAGATTCAAGCATCATAACACTGTACAAGAACAAGGGCGATCGGAGCGACTGCAACAACTATAGGGGTATCTCACTTCTGTGTATTGTTGGAAAAGTATTTGCCAGAATTGTTCTGCGCAGACTTCAAGTCCTAGGAGATCAAGTCTACCCCGAATCACAGTGTGGCTTTCGACAGAACCGGTCTACCATTGATATGATATTCTCATTGCGACAAATGCAAGAAAAATGCCGTGAACAGAATCAACCACTGTTTATTGCCTTCATCGATCTCACAAAGGCATTTGATTTGGTCAGTCGTGAGGGTCTGTTCAAGGCACTAAAGAAGATTGGCTGCCCACCAACTCTTCTGTCAATTGTGGAATCGTTCCACACAGGCATGAAGGGTATTATCAAGTTTGATGGTGCAACTTCTGAAGAGTTTGAAATCAAGAGTGGAGTTAAGCAAGGTTGTGTACTAGCTCCCACCCTCTTTGGAATATACTTTTCACTTCTACTGAAATATGCCTTTCGTGATCAGGATGGTGGTATATACATTCACTCACGCTCAGATGGCGGCCTCTACAATGCTCAGAGATTGAAGGCCAAGACCAACATTAGGAGGGTACTGATCAGAGAGTTGCTTTTTGCAGATGATGCTGCAGTTACGACCCACTCTGAGGAAGATTTACAATGTCTACTATCTGCATTCTCCAATGCGTGTTCTTGTCAGAATCTCCATCGCCATGGCCTGTAGGCGACGGACAAGTACGACGGTGAACTCGACTAGCAGCTACTACACAGTTGATGCCCAGTGGTCAGCGTGACGCACGAAGCTCACGGGAGACTAAAGGCAGGGCCAGCGAGAAACATCGCTGGTAGCACAGACTGCCGAGGACTTCGAGACAGGACGGACATGAGAGAAAGTGTTGCATGTATTCATGTATTATTCTATGCTTGATGTGAGAAAGCCTGTATGCTTTGTAGATTCTGTTTAGAGACTGAGTGAGTGCTTTATTCCATGCATCTATGAACTTGTGTATTGTACATATGTATTTGTAAATGGCAAATCGCTAATTGTGAGCGCAGCATTATATGAATGCCGTTGAGGAGTGTGATTAAAGTGTTTCCGTTATGTTGCCTCGTATTTGAGTACAATCATTTTTTGTGTAATGATTGTTTCACTCCTGTTAGAAAACACGAGCCATTGTTAGTATAAAGCAAGACCCTGACAGGGAGTGAACGTGTGGGCTCGTTGTTTGGTTTACCAAAAAGAAGACACAGATTATGTCACAAGGTGCACATGGGGTACCATCAATCTATATTGACGACGCCAAACTAGAGATAGTAGACCATTTATATATCTAGGATCAGTGGTAAATAGAAAATTATTCCTAGATCAGGAAATCAACATCCGGATTGGTAAGGCAGCAACAACAATGAAAAGGTTAAGAAAAAGAGTCTGGGAGAACAGGAAGCTTACTGCCAAAACAAAAGTCCTTGTCTATCAAGCTTGTGTCATTAGTACTCTTCTTTATGGCAGTGAAATCTGGACAACTTACTCACACCAAGATACACGTTTAAACAGCTTTCATATGCGGTGTCTGCGAAGAATTCTTGGTATTAAGTGGCAAGACAAAATCACAAATACTGAAGTATTGGAAAGATCAGGTTGTGTGACGGTTTATTCCATGCTCAGTCTTCGTAGACTTAGATGGATAGGACATCTTAGGAGGATGGATGATGGTAGAATACCAAAGGACATCTTTTTTGGTGACTTACAGATGGGTAAGAGATCTCAGGGTCGGCCTCTACTACGATACAAAGATGTGTGTAAGCGGGACATGATTGATACAGGCATTGATAATGCACATTGGGAGCAAGTCGCCGCTGAACGTGTTGCATGTAGGGCAAACATCAGAAATGGAATAAAGACAAAGGAGAAAATTATTGCAGATAAGTCACACACCGAGCGTGTGAGACGTAAGATGGTGCATGATGGTGGAAATGACCACGTGTTCACATGCACCCACTGTGGACGAACATTTACAGCGCAAATTGGCCTTATCAGTCACATTCGCTACCGCCATGGGTAATAGTTATTATGCTTTTTTGAAGCACAAACTATCGACTGTCAAGACGGCAAGGTGCCAATGATTTTATGTGTCTTCATTGTCAGTATATTATTTGTCTCCAATGCCAGTATTATGTATGATCATGTTGGATTTGGGTATATAAACTCTTTCAGCTTCTGTGGTGTTATAAAATGTGGAATGTGTGTATAACCACTATTGCATCTCTCAGTTAGTTAGTTGAGGTTCCAACTTCACGACTGCGGGTCGTCCCCATTATGCTCCGTTCCTGTGCCAGTGAATATCACACAAAATGCTCCCCTCTGCCCAATGTGAAAAGTGGAAGAGACAGGTTTTTCGGCAATCCAACACCCAGAACAGGTACACTGTGCATAATGCACAGGTAGGCTGCAGACGCTGGCGGCTCAGCGTCAAACCTCCGAGACCTCACATCCATGAGCAGGAGGTGAGTGGTGGCCGGACCCTAACACCCTTGGGGCTCACCTTAGAGACGTCCAGCCTTGTCCCGCAGGTGGGTGACTTGTACGCACCTGGACCAATGGGCGCGTACATCTGTCATTCGCAAGTGTCTGGACCAGTGTAAGCGTGTACTACCGTCAGACTTCCCGCCTGACTTGTGCGAATCCCGCGATCAGCGGGAATGGGCCGGCGGGAGATATTGCTCGTCTGCTGCAAGCAAATCTCCTATCCTGCCAATATGCGGTTCCCGCTACCAGCGAGAATAGGCCCGCCAAAGCATTTGCTCGTCTGTAAAATGTTGAATGTGTGCATAACAACTATTTCATCTCTCGCTGAGCTATAAAATGTTGGATGTGTGTATAACAACTATTGCATCTCTCGCTGAGCTATCAAATGTTGGATGTGTGTATAACAACTATTGCATCTCTCGCTGAGCTATAAAATGTTGGATGTGTGTATAACAACTATTGCATCTCTCGCTGAGCTATAAAATGGTTTAATGTGCGTATAATAACTATTGCATCTCTCGCTGAGCTATAAAATGTTGGATGTGCTTTCTCTAGGATAACCAGCTTGCCCACAGGCATATCCCGTTGGTTCTGGTCTTCAATCCAGACGGCCAATAGTGCTTCCATGTTCTCCATAAGAGTACTTCTGGTACAAGTGAACTTGGAAGTACTCAAAGAGGTTGCGTTTTTACCATCCTCTTGATTTAGTCAGCACCTGCATGAATTGTTCCAGCCTCAAAACGACGTTATGGTGAAACGTAGCGATGTAAAGTGAAGTTAGCCTCTATGTGAAAACGACGTTATAGTGAAACGACATACCGAAGCGACGTATAGCGGGGCCTACCAGTATAACAACTATTGCATCTCTCGGTTAGCTATAAAATGTTGGATGTGTGTATAACAACCATTGCATCTCTCGTTGAGTTATAAACCTTACTGTGTTTTAATAATAACCCAGGCTATGGGTAGACTTGTACATACCGTTGCACTGGTACCGATAGTTGAGTTCTGCAAATAGCGATTCTTCTGTGGAAGAGGAATAGGCAGACACACACTCGTCATACTGCATGCAGTAGAAGGTCGGATCACCTCGTGCAGTCCAAATCTGTGGTTTAGAGACAGACATTAGTGGCGGTCAAGTACAGACATATATCACTGTTGTATGTCTATCTATCTACTGGTTCCCACAGTTAAATATCTTTGTGAATCTATCTACGCATTCCCAGTGTCAAATAGCTCGGTGAATCTATTCATTACCACTATTAAACATCTCTGTGAATCTACTCACCTCCACAATTAAATAGCCCAGTGAATATACGCATTCCAACAGTTAAATATCTCTGTGAATCGCTGGCTTGCTTGGTTCAAAACGAAAATTCCACATTCGGCCTCGTTCAACCTGCTTCTTTCAGCTATGGTTATTATTGAGGTCCGTGGTTTTTGTAAATCGACTGTAAATCGACTCGTTCCCAATATCTTAAATTAAATATCTCTGTGAATGTACTCATTCCAAAACTGAAATATCTCTGTGAAACTATCTATTCACTCCTACAGTTGAATATCTCTGTGAATTCTCATAGTTAAACATATCTACACATTCCCATAGTTAAAAATCTCTGTGAATCTACTCTAACGGGAATATGCGGGTGGCGGGTAGGGGTATTCCCTATCAAAGGAGATGTAAGACGCCTCCTTCCCTCCACTAGCCTACGGGACATCTTTGGGCAAGGTGGAGTACCCGTTTAGCCTCCCCATCAGGGTTACGTGAAGCTATGGGTGCAGGTGGTGGATGAGGTTGAAGAGCAGCCAATAGATAGTTGTAGGTTATGGTCTTCAGCTTCACGACAGTTGGCAGAGGATCTCTTTATTTTTTATTGGGTGGGGGGGGGGGGGGGGAGGGCAATGACTTCGGTCATTGATCTGTATGGTCACTGCTAAGAAGGAAAGCAATAGCAAACTACCCTCTTTACAGATGCCAAGAATATCGTGTATTGCAGTCTCATGGAAAATTATAGAAACGGCGTAAATGGGTGCTCCATAGGAGCAGCCTCGACCGGTAAGGGTAGTTATGTGCACCAGGTGATTCCAGACCGTCATCAGGCGACTGAGTGCAAATGAATATCAACATTGAAAGTAGGAACTTGGAATGTAAGAACTATGAGTGTGGACGGAAAATTTGAAAACATCAAGAATGACATGAGAAGATTAAATATTAACCTGTTAGGTATATGTGAGACCAGATGGACAGGAGTGGGCATTATAACATCTGAGGAATATAGCTTAATCCATTCTGGTGGAGAGAAAAAAAATAGCCAGGAGTAGCAATTATATTGGACTAGCTGACCCGGCCCGGCTTCGCCCAGCTCCTGGTGGGTATCAATTTGTCTGTCTGCCTGCCTGCCTGCCTGCCTGCCTGCCTGCCTGTCTGTCTGTCTGTCTGTCTGTCTGTCTGTCTGTCTGTTGGTCTGTCTGTCTGTCTGTCTGTCTGTAGGTCGGTCGGTCGGTCGTTCTGTCTGTCTGTCTGTCTGTCTGTCTGTCTGTCTGTCTGTGTTTGGTCCTTTCCCGTTCCCGTTGCGGGGAAAAATGGGTTCGAAAATTGTCACGTATCTGAAATAGATCCATTATTTTTACGAAAACTTTGAAGATGCAAAATTCTATCATTTTGTTTATACCAGACACGACTGCCCTTCCCGTTCCCTTGCGGGAAAAATGGGTTCGAAAATTTTCACGTATTTAAAATAGATGCATTATTTTTATGAAACCTTTGAAAATGTCTTAAAGATTTTATCATTATATTATAACGCATATGACTGTAGATAACTACTTTAAACATTTTATGAAACTTAAGAAAAATACAATTATTTAAATTACATACTACTACATGCTACTAAAAGTTATGTGCCTTGACATAACTTTTCTTAAGTTAAGTCCCCTTGCAATATTTTAATTAAATTCAATTCAATACATACATAACTGTTTTTAAAGTAACAAACTATGCCAGTTGGCTCCGTGGGAATGATAAGAACATATGTAGAAAATTTCATCTCAGTCGGATAGACCGTTCGCGAACGCATGAGGGACACACAGAGACATACACAGATATTCTCCTTTATATATATATATATATATATATATATATATATATATATATATATATATATATATATATATATATAGAGAGAGAGAGAGAGAGAGAGAGAGAGAGAGAGAGAGAGAGAGAGAGAGAGTGAGAGAGAGAGAGAGAGAGAGAGAGAGAGAGAGAGATAAAGAGAGATCAAAATCGATCAAAGTATATTGGACTGTATCAGACAGAGTGTTACTGATGAAGTTGAGTGGAAGACCTTTTGATATCAACGTCATACAAGTTTGTGCACCAACAGCAGTCAGCTTTGATGAGGACATCGATGAATTTTATAATGATTTGAGAATGCCATCAAGAAATGCAAGAATTCTAAGGTAAATATCATAATGGGTGACTTGAATGCCAAAGTTGGAAATCAACAGGACGGATGCATAGTAGGCAAGTATGGACTAGGGGAGCAGAGTGAAAGAGGTTGCAGACTTGTACAGTGAGAAAAAGAGCATGATATGATTACTGGAAACACCTGGTATCAGCATCAAACAAAGAAATTATGGACATGGATGATTCCTGATCATAAGATCAGAAATAAGACTGATTATATTCTCATCAACATAAGATTTTGAAACGCCTTAAAAGTCGCAAAGAACTATACCAAGCGCAGCCTGCCACAGCGACCGTAGATTAACAATGCGCACTATACATATACAATTAAAGACATTCAAATATACACAATGAAACACACAATTTTATCTACGGGCACTGAAGAATGAGGAGATAAAAGATAAATTTAATGTAGAGGTAAAGAACAGATTTAATGAATAGTCCGATATGGAAATATTATTTCAAGATGTCAGCATCTCATCTCATCTCATGTCATCATGTCCCTCTTGTACCTTGCGGTGTCGTGGTGACAGCGACCAATGGAAAATATCCCAAAAATAAAGATAATGGGACGCAAGAAATGGATGACGGAAGCCATCTCAAAACTCATGGAAATAAGCAGAAATAACAAAAATAACCATGAAAAATATTAATAGATTCACAGGAAAATTAGGATGCTATGCAGAGAGGCAAAAGAAACGTGGCTTGAGGAAAATTGCAAGGGAATTGAAAACCACCACAACACCCGGAATACCAAATTAATGCATTAAAGAATTAATAACATCATTAACAAAAGAACACACACTCAACTGTTCGCATAAACACCAAAGATAGCAAATTATAATAGAAAACGATCAGATTTTACATGCGTAGTCAGATTATGTGAAAGACCTTTATGATGATACAAGAGAAGAACAATATGACTTTCGGAATAGTAATAAAGGACCATAATTTTTGAAGATGGAAGTTAAGAATGCTCTTAACCATATGAAAACTGGCAAGACCCTGTGTCCAGACAACATCAAAACAGAAATTATCAATGCCTTAGAAGATTGTGGAATAGATAAAGTTACCAGACTGCTGAACACAATATATGATGCTGGAGATATACCTCCTGAATTATGTAATTCTATATTTATTGCAATCCCGAAGAAATGAGGCGCGTTGGAATGTGATTATCATTCATCAAACAATTAGAATAATGAGCTACATCACGAAGATTTTGCAAAGAATTATCATGCAAAAAGTTAGGAAGAAAATACAACACGAAATAGGAGATGAACAATATGGGTTTGTAGAAGGCAAGGGTTCAGTAAATGCTGTATATATGCTGAGAACATTAATTGAACGTTCTGTGGAAGTAAAGACACACACCTTTGCTTTATTAATTACTCAAAGGCTTTCGATAGAGTAAGACATGTCAAGATGATAGCGATGCTTGCAGATCTACAAATTGATGGAAAAGACCTTAGACTTGTAAAAACCATATATTGGAAACAACAAGCTGCCATCAGAAATGATAATGAAGTAAGTCAATATCAGCCAATTAAGAGAGGTGTGAGACAGGGATGTGTAATGTCTCCAGATCTTTTTCATGTATAGTGAAAATACTTTCAGAAATATAGAAGATATGAAAGGAATCATCATTGGAGGAAGAAACATCAATAACATTAGATATGCAGATGATACAGTATTGATTGCAGACAATGAGCAGGATCTGAAACATTTAGCAGATGCGGTTGTTGCACACAGTGAACAACTAGGGTTAGAATTGAATAGTAAGAAGACACAGATTATAGTCGTCACTAGGAAGAACGAAATACCAAAATGTAATATACAAGTAAATGGGAATATTATTAATCAAGTGAATCGGATAAGTCATAACATCCGATGGGAAATGTCTGGAAGAGATTTAGAACAATAACCGCCATGATGAAGGTAGCCTTTTGCAAAATAAAAAACAAACTGACCAATAAAAAGATGTCATTTGCGAAGATAAAAAGAGTGTTGAGGTGCTACATAGAACTTGAGCTTTTGTATGGATGTGAAGCGTGGACAATGAAAACCATCTACGGTTGTGAAAATGCGGTTTCTGAGGAAAATGCAAAGAATACTATGGACAGATATAAAAACGTAACCTGATTAGAAAAATTAGACGTAGACAGTCAACATTTTTTGGTCAAGTTATGAGAAGAAAGAAATTGGAGAACTTGGTGACAACAGGCAAGATTGAGGTGAAAAGAACAAGAGGAAGGCAGAGCAGTCAATACCCGGATGGCTTGACCATGTGGCATGGTCGAGACAAGAACACTGAGCTGATCCACGACTCTGGTGATCGAGTGAGATGGCGAGACATGACCACCCACGCTTGCCGGCAAGGCACATGACGCTGATGATGATGAACCTACTCATTACCTCAGGTAAATTAGCTTCCAGAATATACGAGGGTAAGTTAATAAGTAAGCCACAAATGGCTGTAGAAACATAATTAAATATGATAACAACTTGAAACTAGTCTATTTGTATACATACATTGTCCCTTTATTTCTCAATATAATTTCCACCAGCATTGATGCACTTATCCCATCGTTTTATCAGTTCTCCAAAACCGGCTTTTTACCGCTTATATATAATATATAATATATAATATATATATATATATATATATATATAATATATATATATATATATATATATATACACACATGTGCTCTACCGCTTGTATATATGAGCTTTACCGCTTGTATATATGAGCTTTATGGCTTGTATATATGAGCTTTACCGCTTGTATATATGAGCTTTACCGCTTGTATATATGAGCTTTACCGCTTGTATAT
>JACEFZ010011134.1:45000-57500 GCA_014155875.1 Cepaea nemoralis
TTGTAGAGGAAGTGAAAAGTAGGGTAAACGTAAGGAAACTGTATAAAACAGCGACAGGGGTTTATGGCACTGTAGGTAGGTCATAAGGGGCACGACTGGTTTCCAGCAAAGAGCCAGACACTACAGCCCTTGATTGATAGAAAGAAGGTATCTCTCTTAAAGGAAAAAAATAACAAGGAAAGAATCACACGAAACACTCTCAGTGAGCTGAAGCAAGCTTTGAAGGATGTTAAAACGGCTACCAGTCAGTGTGCAAACGACTATTGGATCAAGCTATGCAAGTACATACAAAATACAAGTGGCAAGGGAAAATCAGAAACATGTATGAAGGGATAAAGAAGGCCTGTGACCCAATGATCAAAAGAAGTGCACCACTGGAAACCTTGACTGGAGAAATCATCACTGATAAAAAACAGCAGATGGATAGATGGGTCAAGCACTATTTAGAGCTTTACTCAAGAAAGACCAAACCAGCGGATGATGCCCTCAACGTCATAGAGGCTCTACCAACTCTTGACCACCTGGACACACTTCCCACTATAACAGAAGTTAAGTGTGCTATAAATGAGCTTGCATCTGGCAAGGCTCCAGGTAAGGATGGGATTACAATAGAGGTAATCAGGAGTGGGCAAGACACACTCTCTCTACAGATCCACCAGCTAATAGAGCTATGCTGGCGAGAAGGACAAGTCCCACAGGATTTCAAAGATTCAAGCATCATAACACTGTACAAGAACAATGGCGATCGGAACGACTGTAACAACTATAGGGGTATCTCACTTCTGTGTATTGTTGGGGAAGTATTTACCAGAATTGTTCTGCGAAGACTTCAAATCCTAGGAGATCAAGTCTACCCCGAATCGCAGTGTGGCTTTCGACAGAACCGGTCTACCACTGATATGATATTCTCATTGCGACAAATGCAAGAAAAATGCCGTGAACAGAATCAACCACTGTTTATTGCCTTCATCGACCTCACAAAGGCATTTGATGTGGTCAGTCGTGGAGATCTGTTCAATACCCTAAAGAAGATTGGCTGCCCGACAACTCTTCTGTCCATTGTGGAATCGTTCCACACAGGCATGAAGGGTATAATCAAGTTTGATGGTGCAACTTCTGAAGAATTTGAAATCAAGAGTGGAGTTAAGCAAGGTTGTGTACTAGCTCCCACTCTCTTTGGAATATACTTTTCACTTCTACTGAAATATGCCTTTCAAGATCTGGATGGTGGTGTATACATTCATTCACGCTTAGATAGTAGCCTCTACCTTTACAATGCTCAGAGATTGAAGGCCAAGACGAAATTAAGGAGGGTACTGATCAGAGAGTTGCTTTTAGTAGATGATGATGCAATTACGACGCACTCTCAGGAAGAATTAAAACATCTACTATCTGCATTCCCCAATGCTTGTTCTGAATTTGGTTTAACAATTAGCAAAACGAAGACACAGATTATGTCACAAGGTGCACATGGGGTACCATCAATCTTTGTTGATCACACCGAACTGGAGATAGTAGATCATTTTACATATGTAGGATCAGAGGTAATAGAAATAGAAGAGCGAGGACATTCTTAACCAAGTGGATAGTTTTAAATACCTAGAGGCATTTATAACATCCGATGGAAAATGTACAACAGAGATTAAGAACTGAATAGGGTAAGCAAGGCAGCATTTCGGAAAATGAAGAGTTTCCAATGCAATAAGCCACTATCATTGAATGTAGGAGAGTGCTAAGTTGCTGTATAGAACCTGTATTGCTGTATGGCAGTGACTTTTGGAATGTAAATGAACAAATAAGGAAGAACTTGGAAGCAACAGAGATGTGGTTCCAAAGACGAATGTTGTGGATTCCATGGACTACCAAAGTAACTAACAACGAGTGCCTTTAAATGGCTAATGAAACTAGAACACTATATACAACAATAAGAAAGAGACAAACGGCTTTCTTTGGTCATGTGATGAGAAAAGAGGCATTGGAGAACATCGCGACAACTGGAATGATCGAGGGGATAGTAAGCTTAAAATTACTTTGCGAACATGTGTATACTTCAGGTTGAAGGATTTATTTAGTTTTTTTTTTTTTTTACTTTATGTTGTATAAACTCTGCAGTATGTACCTGGCGAGATGCAGCGAGATATTCGAGGCAATAAATCGTGCAATCTATTGTTTGTGTCTTCGTTATTAAAATGAACAGGTTAACAAAAAGTGTATGGAAGAACAGGAAGCTTACTTCCAATACAAAAGTCCTTGTCTGTCAAGCCTGTGTCCTTAGTACACTTATTTATGGCAGTGAAACCTGGACAACTTACTCACACCAAGAGAAACATTTAAACAGCTTTCATATGCGGTGTTTGCGAAGAATTCTTGGTATTAAGTGGCAAGACAAAATCACAAATACTGAAGTATTGGAAAGATCAGGTTGTGTGACGGTATATTCCATGCTCAGTCTTCGTAGACTTAGATGGATATGACACGTTAGGAGGTCGAATGATGGTAGAATATCAAAGGACATCTTTTTTTCTTTTTTTTTTTTTTTTTTTTTTTTGGGGGGGGGGGGGGGGGGGGGGTAAATTACAGATGGGTAAAATATCTCGGGGTCGGCTTTTACTACGATACAAAGATGTGTGCAAGCGGGACATGATTGTTATAGGCATTGATAACGCACAATGGGAGCAAATCGCCGCTGATCGTGTTGCGTGGGGGGCAAATATCAGAAATAAAATAAAGACAAAAGAAAATATTATTGCAGATAAGTCACACACCGAGCGTGTGAGGCGTAAGATGGTGCATGATGTTGGAAATGACCACGTGTTCACATTCATCCATTGTGAACAAACATGTGAGCGTAATACTGTAGTGTAATACTGTACGTTTAGTATTGTAAGTGTTATACTATAAGTGTAACTGTCATTTTATAAGGCGCTTAAAGGCAATTGTGTTTAGTTTCTCTTTGAATCCAAGGTATTCGCAACAATCCTCCCAGAAAACATATCAACGTCGTCTCTATCGTGTTCCTGGTTTGTTCGTTCACATCTCATGACTGGCTGCCATACAGCAGCACAGGTTCGATATATATCAGTACTCTCTTGCATTCCAGGAGCGTTATTTATGGCAGAAAAGAAGAGAAACATCTGGAAAATGTGATAACTGGAGAAACTGTGGCAAGAGATACAGTGGAAGACAGTGATTGCAAGGAAAGTTGTCAGCACACGGCCTAGTGTCATCTGTTGGAGGTCACAAGATGTGTAGAAGCATGATCGCCCACATCACTCTGAAAAGCACATTATGATGAAGATGTTAGAAAAAGTCAATATTTGTTCAATGTGTTTGTTGATTTCATGAATAACCATTGCATACCATAGGGCGTGTCCGGTACATTGAGCTCGAGTCGGGTGTTTAGCCATCGGTACTATAGTGGGCTGTGGTTAATTTTATGTAGGAACCATTTCTCTCAATGAGCTATACATATAGAACCCAAATAATACCATGGACAAAGCCAGAGTACCAACAGGAAAGTACTGCCATACATGTGATGAAGAAATCCAGGCAATTTATATAGCCATGGTACAACAGCCTGAAGTACTATTGACAGATGCCAACGCTTTACTTGAGCTGTACTTGCCAGTATTACGGAAACTACATTCTGAACTTGGCAGTCAGCGTAAGGTCACCTAACACTGGATACCATCCCACTGTGGAGTACCCGGAAAGGATGGAGCTGATCAATTAGCTTATGAAGCCTGTTACATACGACCAACGTCAAGAATGATCAAATCAGTCAGAAAGCTCCCAAAATCTGCTCAAGACGACTACCGCGTTGTGGAAAGACTAGACCAAATCATTTTTCTGCGCCTCAAAACAGGACACAATAGATTATGCAACCACATGTATAAACAATTAATATTGGTGAATCAGCCATTTTTACATGTGGATTGACGTCGCAGACAGCAGAGCACAAACTCCAACATACAACATATCTAGGCAAACCTTCTGACCAAGATAAACAACAGTAGAAGATAAAACTCCATGGACCACTGAGTGAACTAAAAAGACAGTGAAATTCACACAAGAGACGGGACGCAGAGGTGCTTCTAAGGCACCAGGGCCGGGTTATGTACAGGCTAAGACCTATTGACGCGTCCTCGTCTAGCATCCTGGGCAACAAGTCCCTTCGGGGTCCTAGCTAAAGTCAGTAGGATCGCCGATTCCTCCGAAGTTGGAGAATGTCTGCCTGTGCGGCGATGAACCACCAGTCTGCACACCAATAAGCCAGACATGGGACAACGGTCACTCACGCAAACCTCAGGTCCTGTATGACATCACACTAATGTTAGTTAGTTAGTTAGTTAGTTATCAGTTGGGGTATCTTCGTTGCACTCCGGACATGTCCATAGGTGCTCAGATCCTCCCCCCAGCATATGCATCAGCGTCCGGTGGCTAATAGTGCCAGTTCTGTGTTGGTTGACGAGGCGCTTTGTTTTCCCGATGTACCTCTCGCGTCTGGCTGTGCCGATTCTTACTCCCAGGTCTTTCATCCTGGAAAGCGATGTGGAATCACTGACGTCAAAATCCTCTGTTCTCGCCATATCTTTAAGGGCGTTAATAACATCGGCACGATCCATGGGCTGGCCATCTACAGGGGGTGCAGAGCCAGCCAATTTATCAGCTCGTTCATTTCCCTCGACTCCTGCATGTCCCGGGACGAAGATGAAGGTGACTTTGCGGAAAACAGACTTCCGCAGCGACGCAGTCCACTGTCTACGTACAGATCCAGCTTCGACCTTCTGAATCATGCTCATTGAATCACTTAGTACACACACGTTGGTATAATGCTGTGATTCCAGCCATATGAAAGCCTGTGTAACTGCCATCACCTCCATCGTCATGCTGCTCGTGGTCATGGAGTGGGCACCACTGGATTCTTGAACGGTTCGGCCCGCTGAACGGGCTGTAAATGCCCACGCACTTCTCTGCTGCTTTACAACAGATCCATCTGTATAGATGAGCACTTCGGGGCTATCTGAGTGATCATAGATGAGCGCGTTAACCTCTGCATTGACAGCGGCAGGGTTCTGCTCTCTGCACCGTCTGTCGAGTGTGATAATGCAGGAGAAGGTACACTTAAAAGCTGGAGGCACCGGCACCCATTCCTTGCCGGGGTTGATACTGGTAAGACTGCAGACCTGTCTGACGACATCTTCCGCCCGACCCATCCATGATTTGCCCCTCTTTAGCCTGTCACCCTTTTCTCTGAATACCGCGTCATGCAGAGGGTGCTGCTCATCTGCACTTATTTTTAAGTATGCACGAGCTCTCCAGATCTTGATCCTGTGTTCCATTGTCGGGAAGTCAAGAAGGTATCTCATTGCTACACAGCTGGTGTCTCTCGTGCAGCCCAAAATGATGCGCATGGCTTCGTTTTGTACCTTTTCAAGTCTTCTAATGACATCACACTAATGTTGGACAACATGATGTCTTCATCCGACATACAGGAATTCGCGTTGGAGTTCAAGCCAAAGAACACAAGCAAGTAAGCAAGCAACACAAGAGACAACATTGCAGTTACTGGCAAATTTCAGGTGAACCAAAGAAGAAATCAAAGGACATTTCCTGGTTAAACTTTCTCAGGCTCGTCGTCCTTGGACTGAGGTAAGTTAAGAAAATCAATGTTCACCTTTCAGGAAACTGGATAGTACAACAAAGGGCCGGACAGCAAACGTTTTAGCCAGGTACTACAGGGGCCCGTTACTGTTAGTTTTACCAGGAAACAACTATCATCATATCATCATATCATCATATCATCATATCATCATATCATCATATCATCATATCATCATATCATCATATCATCATACCATCATATCATCATATCATTATATCATCATATCATCATATCATCATATCATCATATCATCATATCATCATATCATCATATCATCATCATCTTCCACCGTTGACATCAATCGTCATGATGCGGAATAGTTGACGTTCGAGCGTCCTTTGGGCGGTGCTGGACAGCGTCATTGCGTGTGACTGTACCATGTCTGTGATTTAGTCATTGCGTGTGACTGTACAATGTCTGTGATTTAGTCATTGCGTGTGACTGTACCATGTCTGTGATTTAGTCATTGCGTGTGACTGTACAATGTCTGTGATTTAGTCATTGCGTGTGACTGTACAATGTCTGTGATTTAGTCATTGCGTGTGACTGTACAATGTCTGTGATTTAGTCATTGCGTGTGACTGTACCATGTCTGTGATTTAGTCATTGCGTGTGACTGTACAATGTCTGTGATTAAGTCATTGCGTGTGACTGTACCATGTCTGTGATTTAGTCATTGCGTGTGACTGTACAATGTCTGTGATTTAGTCATTGCGTGTGACTGTACAATGTCTGTGATTTAGTCAGTGTATTTTATTCTCGGACGTCCTCTTGTTGTTGTATCCGATCTACTTTGATGTAGCACAAGTGCTGGTGACTGATGTTGTTGTATTATAGTGAGATATGGCTAACAATGCAAGAAATACACTCACTGATGTTGTGCACGGGTACACGCCCAATGTGCTATTGCCACCCCGTGATCCGACAGGTGAAATACACCTGGGGACAGCAGGTAAGGCTTTTATCAGTTAACTGACACAATAAATGATTAGACAGACAGGCAGGCAGGCAGGCAGGCAGACAGACAAACAGACAGACAGACAGACAGACAGACAGACAGACAGACAGACAGACAGACAGACAGACAGACAGACAGACAGACAGACATATATATATATATATATATATATATATATATGAGTGTGTACGTGTGTGTGTGTGTGTGTGTGTGTCGGTCTGTCTGTTTATCTATCTGATAGATCTTCCCTAACTGAGTCTCTGATACCCCCATCATTCTGATCCGTGTGTGCTATAAATCTCAGCAGATAAACTTTCCCTCTCTTTGTCTGTTGTCACAGGCGAACCGGATCTCTGTGCTTTGTACCTACTGTGGTAGGACGATCTTTCTTTCCTTTACATCTGTCAGTACAATTTCCAGAACTTTCTCAGTGTCCTATCTCCTTCAATCTCATCAATAAAGTGTTCCCATTTCGCTCTTTTGGTCAATGCCGCACAGCGATTGAATTCCTCCATCTTATCTTTGTTTTCTTTTGAAGCTTTTTCCATTTGCTATGTTCGCTTTGGGCTGGCCGCCGCACTTTCTGTAACAATCTAATTGCTCCTCTCCTGAGTGATAGAAGGGCAGCATGTTAGATGGGCCTGCGTGCCCAATTCTTAACCCTTTGAAAATAAAGTTCGTTCGTTCGTTCCTTTGTTCTCTTTGTTTTCCATGCCCGTTCTACCTCGGAGGTCCACCATGGAGGCTGCACATACATAGGTTTGCTAATAACACTACCTGCCCTCTGTCTGAGGCATCCCAGAAGGGTGTTTTCCCTATCATATTTAACTATCTATCCCTATTTCCCTATCATATTAATATACAGCTCGACGCTCAGAGCAAAGGCGAGACGGACATATAATCAGATTGCTACTGGAACTATTAGTGTTGGAACTCTTCGCTGGCTGCTGAGGATGGGGACGGAGCGCTTATGGGAATGTCCCGAATGCTGTGATGTCGGTTCCTAAATCAATCAATCAATCATAAGTAAAGGGCTTACATGGTCTCACAGCCGAGGTCTTGTTGGTCTTGGAAATGAATACAGAAGGGGGTAGATGATTACTCCTATGATCACCCAGGACAGTCCATTTTACATCCTAAAAATCCTACTGGGTAACAAATGACAGGTCAGTAGCCGTGTCTGCATCACCAGGCCTCATTCCTATTCTCGTTGGATTCCCATCGTTTATACAGACTACTTCTGAATCCACCATGGCTTCTGTAAGGGCATCCCCTGTCGGTTGTAGCCAGTATTGTCCCAATCTCTGTGTCATGCATTTAAAGTCTCAACAATCCTAGGCGACAGTTCCAACAGCCCGCTCTTATATATGTGAATCCTGGGCCAACAGCCCGCTCTTATATATATGAATCCTAGGCCAACAGCCCGCTCTTATATATGTGAATCCTGGGCCAACAGCCCGATCTTATATATGTGAATCCTAGGCCAACAGCCCGCTCTTATATATGTGACCCCTAGGCCAACAGCCCGCTCTTATATATGTGACTCCTAGGCCAACAGCCCGCTCTTATATATGTGAATCCTGGGCCAACAGCCCGCACTTATATATGTGAATCCTAGGCCAACAGCCCGCTCTTATATATGTGAATCCTAGGCCAACAGCCAGCACTTATATATGTGAATCCTAGGCCAACAGCCCGCTCTTATATATGTGAATCCTAGGCCAACAGCCCGCACTTATATATGTGAATCCTAGGCCAACAGCCCGCTCTTATATATGTGAATCCTAGGCCAACAGCCCGCTCTTATATATGTGAATCCCAGGCCAACAGCCCGCACTTATATATGTGAATCCTAGACCAACAGCCCGCTCTTATATATGTGAATCCTAGGCGAACAGCCCGCTCTTATATATGTGAATCCTAGGCCAACAGCACGCTCTTATATATGTGAATCCTAGGCCAACAGCACGATCTTATATATGTGAATCCTAGGCCAACAGCCCGCTCTTATATATGTGAATCCTAGGCCAACAGCCCGCTCTTATATATGTGAATCCTAGGCCAACAGCCCGCTCTTATATATGTGAATCCTAGGCCAACAGCCCGCTCTTATATATGTGAATCCTAGGCCAACAGCCCGCTCTTATATATGTGACCTCTAGGCCAATAGCCCGCTCATATATATGTGAATCCTAGGCCAACAGCCCGCTCTTATATATGTGAATCCTAGGCCAACAGCACGCTCTTATATATGTGAATCCTAGGCCAACAGCCCGCTCTTATATATGTGAATCCTAGGCCAACAGCCCGCTCTTATATATGTGAATCCTAGGCCACAGCCCGCTCTTATATATGTGAATCCTAGGCCAACAGCCCGCTCTTATATATGTGAATCCTAGGCCAACAGCCCGCTCTTATATATGTGAATCCTAGGCCAACAGCCCGGTCTTATATATGTGAATCCTAGGCTCTTACATATGTGAATCCTGGGCCACCAGTCCGCTCTTATATATGTGAATCCTAGGCCAACAGCCCGCTCTTATATATGTGAATCCTAGGCCAACAGCCCGCTCTTATATATGTGAATCCTAGGCCAACAGCCCGCTCTTATATATGTGAATCCTAGGCCAACAGCCCGCTCTTATATATGTGAATCCTAGGCCATCAGCCCGCTCTTATATATGTGAATCCTAGGCCAACAGCCCGCTCTTATATATGTGAATCCTAGGCCAATAGCCCGATCTTATATATGTGAATCCTGGGCCAACAGCCCGCTCTTATATATGTGAATCCCAGGCCAACAGCCCGATCTTATATATGTGAATCCTAGGCCAACAGCCCGTTCTTATATATGTGAATCCTAGGCCAACAGCCCGATCTTATATATGTGAATCCCAGGCCAACAGCCCGCTCTTATATATGTGAATCCTAGGCCAACAGCCCGCTCTTATATATGTGAATCCTAGGCCAACAGCCCACTCTTATATATGTGAATCCTTGGCCAACAGCCCGATCTTATATATGTGAATCCTAGGCCAACAGCCCGCTCTTATATATGTGATTCCTAGGCCAACAGCCCGCTCTCATATATGTGAATCCTAGGCCAACAGCCCGATCTTATATATGTGAATCCTAGGCCAACAGCCCGCTTTTATATGTGTGAATCCTAGGCCAACAGCCCGCTCTTATATATTTGAATCCTAGGCGACAATTCCAACAACCCGCTCTTATATATGTGAATCCTAGGCCAACAGCCCGCTTTTATATATGTGAATCTCAGGCCAACAGCCCGCTCTTATATATTTGAATCCAAGGCCAACAGCCCGCTCTTATATATGTGAATCCTAAGCCAATAGTCCGCTCTTATATATGTGAATCCTAGGCCAACAGCACGCTCTTATATATGTGAATCCTAGGCCAACAGCCCGCTCTTATATAATTGAATCCTAGGCGACAATTCCAACAGCCCGCTCTTATATATGTGAATCCTAGGCCAACAGCCCGCTCTTATATATGTGACCCCTAGGCCAACAGCCCGCTCTTATATATGCGACCCCTAGGCCAACAGCCCGCTCTTATATATGTGAATCCTAGGCCAACTGCCCGCTCTTATCTATGTGACCCCTAGGCCAACAGCCCGCTCTTATATATGTGAATCCTAAGCCAATAGCCCGCTCTTATATATGTGAATCCTAGGCCAACAGCCCGCTCTTTTTTATGTGACCACTAGGCCAACAGCCCGCTCTTATATATGTGAATCCTGGGCCAACAGCCCGCTCATATATATGTGACCTCTAGGCCAACAGCTCGCTCTTATATATGTGAATCCTAGGTCAACAGCCCTCTCTTATATATGTGAATCCTAGGTCAACAGCCCGCTCTTATATATGTGAATCCTGGGCCAACAGCCTGCTCTTATATATGTGACCCCTAGGCCAAGAGCCGCTTTTATATATGTGACCCCTAGGCCAACAGCCCGCTCTTATATATGTGACCCCTAGGCCAACAGCCCGCTCTTATATACGTGAATCCTAAGCCAATAGCCCGCTCTTATATATGTGAATCCTAAGCCAATAGTCCGCTCTTATATATGTGAATCCTAGGCCAACAGCCCGCTCTTATATATGTGAATCCTAAGCCAATAGTCCGCTCTTATATATGTGACCCCTAGGCCAACAGCCCGCTCTTATATATGTGAATCCTAAGCCAATAGCCCGCTCTTATATATGTGAATCCTAAGCCAATAGTCCGCTCTTATATATGTGACTCCTAGGCCAACAGCCCGCTCTTATATATGTGACCCCTAGGCCAACAGCCCGCTCTTATATATGTGAATCCTAGGCCAACAGCCCGCTCTTATATATGTGAATCCTAAGCCAATAGTCCGCTCTTATATATGTGAATCCTAGGCCAACATCCCGCTCTTATATATGTGACCCCTAGGCCAACAGCCCGCTCTTATATATGTGAATCCTAGGCCAACAGCCCGCACTTATATATGTGAATCCTAGGCCAACAGCCCGCTCTTGTATATGTGACCCCTAGGCCAACAGCCCGTTCTTATATATGTGACCCCTAGGCCAAAAGCCCGCTCTTATATATGTGACCCCTAGGCCAACAGCCCGCTCTTATATATGTGAATCCTTGGCCAACAGCCCGCTCTTATGTATGTGAATCATAGGCGTTGTGTTATTTCCCTTACCCTCCTGGTCCCCGAACTTCTATTTATATGCCTTCTATAATCTCCATTGCCTCACCTTCTTCTCTTCACTCCATCTACACTGACCGCTGAAAATGATATAAAACGCAAATCACGTACTCTGTAGCTCAAGCGATGGTTCTTAGCGATTACATGTAATACCATATTTGGTGTGGTGAATTTGAAGGTTCATACACAGTCACCCCAGTAATGCCCTCCTCCTGGGGGATGGGTCCCGGGACAAGAGGTCCATCCGCCTAGCGTCGCCCCAGCAACAGCCTGACTACCTCCGTTATCGACTGTGCTCCCCCACAGCCAGGCAATTCTTCGGCACGCAGGATACACCATGAACTTGGGACGTAATTCTGATGGGAGGTGGGGGGAGGGGAGATATGCGGGAAACAAAAGGGGGAGAGGGCTAAACGGATACTCTGCCTTGCTAGCGGAGGGAAGGATGTGTCTTACTTCTCCTTTGAGGGGGTGTGTGGGTGCGTAGTGGAGGATGTATGCGTGAGTGAGTGTGTGTTGGTGGACGGGTAGGGAATGCGTGTGTGGGTGGGGAGAGGTGTGTGGTGTGTTGGTTGGTGATATTGTGTGGGTGAGGTATGTGTGTGTGGGTGGGGGATTTTTGTGGTGTGTGAGTAGGGGTATGTGGGGTGGATGGGTAAGGGTATCTGTGTGGGTGTGGGTGGGAATATTGTGTGGTATCTGGGTGGGGGATATGTGTGTGGTGTGTAAGTGGGGATGTGTTGGTGAGGGATATGTGTGTGTGTGTGGTGCGTGGGTTGGGAATAGTGCGTGGTAGGAGGTGTATGTGATGTGCGGGTGGGGGATTGTGTGGTGGGGGATTAGGTTAAGGCATGTGTGGGTGGGTGGAAGTTGTATGTGTGGGTGGTGGGGTGTGTGTGAGTGGATTGGGGATGTATGGGTGGTTAGGGAGATGTGTGTGTGTGTGGGGGGGGGGGGTAGGGACATGTCAGTTGGTGGGGATGTGTGTGTATGGTTTGGGGATGTGTGAGTGGATGTGCGATGTGTGGGTTGGTGGGGGATTGTGTGTGTGGGTGGGGAATATGTTGTCGATGGAGATGTGGCTGGGGGATGGGTGGTTTGAGGTGTGGGTAGGGAGAGGATGTGTGGGGTAGGATGTGTATGTGGATGGGAGTGGGATGTGTGGGTTG